>JABEXW010000243.1:0-91537 GCA_013266185.1 Fusarium sarcochroum
GAGTTTTGTAGTCTTCTCGAACGACATAAGCTGCATCACCAGTAACGGATTGTTACTGGTATTTTTTATTTTTATTTTTTTTAGATTTCATGCTACTGATTAAAACATGAATAATTCCAACCAGATGTAGCTGTATTAGCCAGAAATCACACACAAAACAAAAAGACAGTCCGAGTTACTGAAACTGCTATGAAATAGAATTAGAAGTCTAATACAAAAGAGCTGCTAAAGTCGTGGATCAGCGTAGGTAATTGCCAGCGGTACTACAGTACAAGGAAAGCCTGACGGGGAGTTTTTAAAAAGCAAATTCCGAAAACCCATACCACTCTTTGAAATTTCCATAGTAAAACACTTTCTGCAATTTTAATTTATAGAATTAGCACGATTGTCCCATTAACGACCATATAGATAGCTTATGTAATGTTTAATTTCCGAATGGACTCACACTATTTCATGCACAAATTCACACAACTTTCCTTAACGCTGAGTAACCTAAAAATGCAGCACTGGAAGAACAATTTCAAGGAATCAGCGCTCTATTTCTTTCAGTGTCGCTATGAAACGCGTGTGAAAACGTGCTCGCTAAAGCCTTATCCCGTACCCAGTGGTTCACTCGCAACTCTCGACCACCTCCTACCCTATCTCCTCAACGACCTAGCGTTCTTTCAGGCCCGGATCCATGCAGAAGAATCACCAGAGAGCGATTTGGAGTCTATCCTAGGCTTCGAATTCGGTGCTCTGCTATGGGAGCTGGCAGGTACAGATCCTGAGCACTTCATGCAGCTAATTGACGACTTCACTACCGAGGAAAATTGCTTCTGGGAGGCTTGGGAAGATTTTACTCCCATGCCTGGAAATCGAAATCCCTTTCAGTCAAACTCGAAACCTAGTATTCAGGATTTCTCTAATGCATTAAATAATCTGTTTCTGTCGAAGTTGGACCGCAATCCCAAGGCGTCCTTGTCTACACACTTCCAGAAATACCAAGATACCCTCCTTCGCTTACAACTAGGTCTGTACAACATGTATTTAAAATATCACCATACTGATAGTTGTTCTTACAGTTGAGTTTTGGAACTTTCATCCCTCAGGTGTCAACGATGTTTATCCTCTTCACTTTGGACTCATGGTTTACATGGAGAGGGAGTGGGCCAAACTTGCATGGGTCTATCTCGATGCTGCTCTCTCAATGATGCCCGACTTGTCTTATGCGCAGACGGAGGCGAAATCTGGATTTGAGAATCGATTGTGGTCAAACTTGAAGAGCAAGAAGAAGTCCAAAGCTGTTCACATCCTATACTCAGCTGCTGGGACTGGAAAGTCTCATCAGATGTTTCAGCTTCTCCAGCGATCTTGGGGTTTCTATTTTCTACCTCCAAGGTACGGAATGTATGAAGAAATAAGTTCTGATGGGAAGAAAATCACATCGTTCAGAGCTCAAAGACCCTTTATATCAAGAGACACAGCGACTCATTACGAAGACTGTCCCGAAATGGAAACTTCTTGGTGCGGTGGTGATAATAACTTATTGCCAGCCTTGAAATTCTCACGAGTGGCACTACTTCACGAGTTTCTCCTTCATCGTCCCGAAGCAACACCCAAAGAATGGTTATGGTTACAGATCTCTTGCGGCAAGTTTGATCCGTTCGATGCGCTATACAGGGTTTTCAGGCTGACGGATACAACCCATTTTGATCTCAGTAGACACTCAGAGTTTGACTTCGAGACCCCGGGTGATATTTTGTTCAAGTGTAATGTGCTTCTTTATGAGCGGCCTCACGAACAGTTCACTGGGCATATGTTCTTTTGCATAGATGATGTGCAGATTCCACGCCACGATGGAGATTGGTTATTTCTGGAACACTTCCATTCTTCTCTACTATACTTACGCAAGCGTTATCTTGAGATTGGCGAGGCCGAAAGTGTTGACAGTTCCAACGAGCCAAATCCTGAGGGGATGAATCCAGTCTTGCTTTTAGCGACTCCCTCTATGCGATATATCGCTGGGGTGATAGAATCCGGTCCGGTGATAGAGGACTTGGGCGATGATCACCCTCTGCTGCGCAAGTGGAAAGGTCCTTTCATGCATGACAGATTCCACGGGGTAGCCACGGACGAGTTCTTCTGGCAACTATATCAGAAGCATTTGGGGAGTCTCATCTCTGAACGGTTAGCATTGAGCCTCGTGCCCTGGACAGAAGACGTACAACACGTCCCCAGTCTCACTCGAAGTTGTCGTCTCCCAGAATCTGAAATCTCGTTCTCGTCTCAGAACACCCAGCACTTGCAACCAGGCTCATGGCTTCCTGGAACACTGGGAGTACCTCCCTTTCAAATCGTCATGGAACTTTTATGCCGAGTCATCTCTTACACCAAGAAAGAAGAAGAAGAAGACGAAGAGATCGAACAAAACGAACCTTACATGATTCATCAGCTTGGTGATTTAGAGAGTTTGCTGGAACGTAAAGATTTTATCACGGCCATGACAATACTGGTATCTAACCTGGACCAGCCCCTTGAGCTCTACAATCCTACCCCTCTACAAGACAAACTTTTCCTGATTCTGAGCAATAGTAATACTACGGCTAGGAAAGTACGAAGTACAATGGAGAAAACAATGAGCAAGATAGCGCCGACTGGGACCAACCCTGAGGCTCTCCACAAGGCTGCTGAACTTTTACATCAGCAGTTGAGAATTGTCTATGCCCGGTACCTCATTCAAGCCAACGTCCACAAATATCGCGGCCGCTATCAATGGTCAACCGCTTACATTGAAGAGCTACTTGCATCATCCAGGGACGTGAAGAGTCAGGAACCTGGTTTGCCAGGCATCCGCTCCCTCGTCAAGAGAGCAAACGAGAGGGCAACCCACCAAATCACTGATGCACTAAAGAGCCGAATTCAGGAGATTAAAAAGTCAGGAGAGCATGGGCTAGTCCAGGATCTTCTCCGGGCGGGTATTCGAGGGCAGTTAATGAACAGGCCAACAGTCTTTGATGACGAGGCTCACGCAGAATTGGTGGAATCTGGCTTTGCTCTTATAGGGCGTAAGGGCGAAGCTGTGCAATATGTCATTTCGGAGCCCATGGTGATCCAAGCAATTATGGAATATCTCAGGGAGGACGGGGGTGAATGCCAGAGGTTAATGCTCCAGTCGATCGTCCAAACACACGATGACAACGAAGTCAACCGCAAGCTCGGCAAGGGTATTGAGTCGCTTGTTGCTGTTGTAAGTCCTGACCCAGACACGGTCATCTTGATCAAGGATTCAAGTAATATGAGTGATGCTAATGAGCTGCTGTGTAGTCTTTGGACCGCCTGCTTCGCCAGCGACTATGGCTAGATCTGCTAGTAGAACGGGGTTCTCGAGATATCCTCCTAGAACTTCTCGGCAATGCGCAGACGCCAAAAGCAAGCTCCTTTCCATATTCTCAGGACACGGGTGCTATGAAACTGGCATCTCTAATCCCCCCAGAGCATTACTTGCTTCCTGACTCCCTTCCACCTTTCGAGTACCACCAGACCGACACAATATGGAATTGCATGAAACGATTGAAGGCAGGGGAAAGGACCTTAGAGCCTACCTTTTTGTTTCCAAAAACCTCAATAGGACCTGATCTGATGTTTCTGTTGAGGTATTTTTACAAAACACCCAAGGACGAAAGTTTTACGAGGCCAATAACAGAACGTGACGATCGGCATCTCCCCCTTTCAATGCCCGTTGCAGTCAAGGTAAGTACCGATCTGATAGACTCACATACACGTCGAATTGTCCTGACAGTGAAATAGGTCATACCAGAGCCGAGCTTCAAAGTCGAAGATGTACTGGGCAATTTACTTGTCTCAAACTGGCACAAAGAACTTGCAGGAAGGTATCGAGCCGCAGCGCTGCCCCGGTGGAACGGCGAACCGTTTCTGCATATGCTGGTCTTTACCGGGACAAGTGTGGATGAGCAAAGGATTGACAGCTGGATCAAGGACAACATGGCCAAGATTGAGAAGAACCACTTTTTCTGTGTTCTTGACCAGGAAGACACGGAGAAACTCTGGGAACAAGACTTTAAAGTCTTATCAAGGATCATCTATGAGCGCAATGCTGATAGATTGGGGAGTTCTGCGGTGAAAAACAATTCGACTGAGGATGAAGGAGGCAAGCATTCACGTGGACCGAGCCTTGATGGTCTACTTTGGAACGAGTTAACCAAGCGGTTGAAGAAATGAACACACCAACTGCTTATCCATTCGCACCTACTATATCGATGGCGTATAATACTTAATTGAGACTGAGCCTGAATAACCCATTTTACGCAACGAGTATAAGTTGCCCCCAGGTCCCAAGCCTTTTGTCAATGGATATGCAGGTCTCGACTGTTCACAATGGAAGAATAGACAACTATAATTGCCCCGCTGTATGTTCAACCGTATGTTCTGTCTGGCACTGTTCTATCTCAAGTTACCCCGTCGTTCACTTCTGCTTGTTCAACGCCCATGCTCAGACCAGCCAAGTTCAGTGTACACTCACTTACACTCATTCCACGAGAGAAATCCCACTATATAAATCCTAGCTACCACCGATTCAACGAACTTCCTCAAATCCATCTTCTCCCAACAATTTCCCCTTCACTTCAATTTCAACAACCACTGACTATCTTTCTAGCTAGCAACCATGGGCGGCAACCTCGTGTCTACCCTTCGATCAAACAGTCGAAAGCGACCTCTTCCAGATGAGTTTCGGATCCATCCGCGAATTATGAAGAAGAGACGTCTTTATCACATCATCGACGACCGTGAGATGGAGGCTGCCCTCAAAGAAGGCGAAAGCGGTGCTGGTGACTCGAACTCGACTGAGCCTGAGATCCAGAGCGTAATTGAGCTTCTGAGCCTTCTCGGTGTGGAACAGACTGAAGGCGGGACCAACGATGACAACGGCTATGAAGGTGACGATGAACTGTCTGCAGGTGAGTCTGAATCCGGGAACAAGAGTGAGCCCAAGGATGAGAGCGAGGCGGAAAACACCACCGAAGAGAATGAGCCCCAGGACAAACGTGTGATTTTGCTGGAAACGATCATAGACATCCGCACTCACACTCACAGCATCGTGTACAACTTCGAGGGCCCAGTCCAAGGTGCTGACCCTATTATCCAACAGCTTCTCGACGAGGCACTCGCAGAGACGAACACTTTCTCCAATGTGGACAGCTCTACCTTGCAAAAAGCCGTCAAAAAGGCCGTCGACGAGGAGAGAGAGGATGCCCTGTGTCATCATTTCGAGCGTGCTATCACTATGCCTTCTAGCGCGGCTATGGATTTGGATGAGCAGGACGAGGAATAGCTTCGTCACAAATAGGTAAGTTTTGATGCTATGTCTGGTCGTTGTAGAATGATCGGACAGGTCCGACATGAAAACGAGTTCTTTTTGCTTTTGATCATCAGGTAGGTTTCTAGATATCCCTGATTGGCTCCCCCTTTTTCTTATACAATCTCAAACTCTTAGTACACTATATAATGAGTCGCTATATGACCGCTATGATAAATGTGAAGTCGTAAAATAACTACATAGAACCAGATTCTAATAGTCCCAGTCATCGTCATCTCCCCAGTCTCCACCAGAATAGTCTACTACTGGTTTCTTTGCCCACTTGTCTTCTGCTGCGGGAGCGGCTGCCTTAGTAGCTGGTGGCTGTGATACACCCGGTATAGGACCGTTTCTGTGTTGGCTTGGAACGTCAGGCTTAGTGTAAGCCGGAGAGTTATTCTCGGGCACAATAGGCGCTGGTTGTTCTTTGTTCGCCTGTTGAACTCGAGCACTAGGCTGAACAAACTTCGAAGTCAAGGATGCTATAGTGGTGTTCTGTTTAGGAACATCGACTTGTGGTGTTGGCTCGGATCGTACAACAGGTTGCTTTTGCTGGAAAGTCGAAATTGGCACAGATGGCTCCAGTCCAATACGAGCAGTCTCCGAAGAAATCCGTGGAGTAACATCCGAGCTCGACTGTGAGTCGTTGTTCCGCTGAACCTCTTGAGACTTGCGCCACATGTCCGTGGATCTCCTGTGTACTTGGACGATTGAAGGCTTCAACACAGGTTGTGGTTGGGCCTGAGCCACTTCAATAGTTGTGATCGAGCCCGCGTCAGAGAAGCTGTCTCGTCTTTGAGAAGACATGCGACTTATTGAAGATTCAGCTGCATCAGATAGACCTGGGCTCACTGCAGGCGGCGGCGGAGATACACTCATGAGGGTATCTGGTCGAGGTTGTAAAGAGTTTGATGCAAAAGCTCGAGTAGGCTGAGGGGGTTCAGGAGCCTTAGTTTGAGGGATGGGTATCTGCTCCGAAGATCTTGGCGCATATGCTGGTTCGACTGGAGACGGTTGCTTTGGGGCAGATGGTTGTTTGTGAGAGATGTTGCTACTAGGCTCTGTTCTCGGGGGTGCTGCCATTGAGAGTCCTGTTGCAACAGCTGATTTCGTTACAGGAGCTGCAGTTAAAGGTCCTGCCATAGGCACTGTCCCCCCTTGGTGTGATTGAGGTTCATGCTGTGCTTGTCTTGCTGATGGCTGAGTCGGTGGAGGAGCCTGGCCAGCCCTTGGAGCCATGTGGCTAGACTGTGATTGCATTTGACCTGGCTGAGGGGGCAACTGCCCTCTTTGGGGAGGCATCTGCCTTTGTTGTGGCTGCATCTGACCGGGTTGAGGCACTTGACCACTCTGCGGAAGTGGTTGACCAGCCTGGAGAGCCATTTGGCCAGCCAGGGAAGGCATCTGAACAGATTGAGGAGGCATATTGCCTTGAAAGCCTGGCTGCGGTACTGCAGAAACAGGTTGTCCAGGTTGCCATACAGCAGGCTGCGAGTACTCGCCACCACCCCAGCTCGGATGCCCAACTGCTGGTGAGATAGGGGAAGAAATGACTGGTGTAGTCGGGCTGTGTGAAACAGATTTGGAACCACCTTTCAACCACTTGAGCCACTTCTTTCCCTCCTTGCCCTCCTTAGCACCAGCGCTCTGTGATGTCTGAGGCTGCATAGAAACTGGCCGAGAACCCTTGGCCATTGCTGGTTGCGTGCCAGGCGGCCAAGGCTGTTGATTCTGAGGGATCTGGACCTGCGGCTGTATCCTTCCGTTGGGTCCTAGACCAGGATGGTTCATCTGTAGAGGATGTTGCTGTCCCGATGGAGGCATCTGGCCTGGCATCTGACCAGGATGGATAGGCCCTTGTGGAAACTGGCCTTGCGGAGGTTGTCCTGTCGGAGTGCCTGGTCCGTAAGTGGACCGTTTTTGCAGCTTCGTTGGCCCCGGGTCTTGGCCTGCGGGTGCAGGTCCATGAGGAGTCTTTTGGGTCTGCACAGATATCTGTCCAGGTCGGGGGGCTTGACCTTGAGAAATTGGTGGCGGAAGTATCTGGCTTTGAAAAGGTTGTCTTTGCAGCCCAGGTCCTTGCTGCAATGACATGCCTTGAGGTACTCTCGGGTCTCGAGTAGGCACTTGCTGGCTCGGAGCCTGAGGTGCTTTCCCAAGAGAAGGCTTTCTCTGCAGTTGCTTCAGATTCTGTGCTTGTGCAGGAGCAGCTTGTCCATGAGGCAAAGGCTGTCCCGCGTAGCCCTGAGGCATCTGACCCTGAAACTGACCAGACGCGGCAGATTTAGGGCTCTCAACTTGCCAGCTGGCCCTTCGGCTTGTTGCTGGGCTAGGTTGCACTGAAGAAGAGACTGAACTCTTCTTCATTTCAGGCGATACACTCATAGTCGAAGAACGACTCACGGTTGCGCTCGGAACCTCGTCGTACTCCTCGATTCGTCCCAAACCCTGCTGTCCCTGAGGCGGTGGTGTTGGTGCGATGGAAGGTTGATTCTCTGGTGCATTATTACTCTGAGATATCTGGCGCAAGGACTTGGAGCGTGATAGTCCCTGGGTCCCTTGATTGTAGCCTAGTGCGGTCTGCGGTGCAGGCGATCCACGTTGAGCATTACCAGAATCTGAGCCGACGGAGCTGCGTCTTGCATCTGTTCCCCGACTCAAAGACTTCTTGCGCAATACATCCCGTGCGGCAATGTTATGGCCTTGGCCTTCAACGTCTTGCATGGTAAAATATGACCCCTGTTGATATTGGTTGGCAGGTACAGAGGGAGGCGTTGGCGAGAAACCGTACATCGATGCCGAAGACTGAGAAACAGGAGAAGGCGTGTAATTAGGATTGGCACTCGAGTTGGTAGATGCTCGACGACTTTGCTCCATAGGAGAAGGCGTTTGGGCAGGAAACGACATGCTTCCATGTCTCGAGTCAGGTGAGACGAGCGCAGAGCTAAACGAGGAGTGTCGTCGATTATTCGCCCCGGGGGAAGATGGATCTGGAGTAGGACCTGGACCTGGAGTCGGCATTGGCTTCTGAACGAAAGGTTCTTCAGGATATGGTGCTTCTCTTCGACGCACTGGCCGATCATCAGGATAAGGCGGGTTGTCGATAGGGTATGGCAGGACTTGAGTTGTAGGTCCTGCTGTTGCTGATCGAGGAAGGCCTGTCGGCGGTATACTCTCAATTGGACTCCGATACGGCAAATTCGTGCCTTGAGTCTGTCCTCCCATCATGTCAGGCATAACACTGGCTGGCCTTTTCGGAGGATGTTGCTGTATCATAGTACTAAGCGGCAGTCCTTGATGTCCTGTCTGGACCGTGGACTGTGGCCTCTGAGATGGCAGCGAGTCCGGTACCGTATTAATTCTCTGGATACCCATCCTCGGCTCTTGAAGCCGTTGTTGCTGAACTTGTGGCGCCGGAGTCATGGATGGAGGGTGTTTCCCTTGACTAGGCGGCACATAGCCGTGTCCTTGAGCTCCTCCAGGACCAACCACTGGTGACTGAGGTTGCTGACCAGACTGCGAGGGAACTTTCCCACGTGCTGGCTTCAGCACAGAAGGCATATGAGACAGATCACCCTGCTGCACTGGTGCCAGAGACCCGTTATTGACGCTACCTAGTGGTGCATTTGACTGAGAAGGGTGATCCAGCATATGCTTTGGCGGTATTTGCGGTTGAGAGGGCTCATTCAGAGGACGTTTCGGCGGTACCTGAGGCGGCGATAGCACGTTTGGCGTACCAGCATGGCCTCTATCAGGCGGTCGAATCGGGCTCGCATTCGCAAACGTTTCCCCGGGCTGAAAGGTCGCCCGTCGCGGAAGCCCTGGATTGGGAGGTATATCCGCAGCATTTCCTGTATTTCTAGGCTTGGATGCTTGAAACGCAGCAGGTGTGTCCTCGACAGTCTCCTTGGCAGGCCGCAGAGGCTGCATCTGTCCACCATAGTTCCTCAGCGACCCCGGCGCAATCTGTGGCTCATCATTCTTCCTCTCCACGGGACTGGTCCGCTCCGGCAGTTCCGCCATCATTGATACCGCCGTCTCAATGGGCGCCAACACTCTATTATCTGCCATTTCGATCGGTGGAGGGTGTGTCTCGATATGTGCTTGAGCTGTATCGTACGTCGGCATCTCGGCGATAATACCCACAGGGTCAGGCGCTTGAGGCTCGAGAACGGGCATTTCGTGGATGGCCTCCTCAGGAACTGTCGACGGTACCATGACTGGATCTCCTGTGATAGGACCTGCTTGAGCCGTACCCTGAGCAGGCGTCGTCCTCTCGCTACCCATGGGACTCACGCCCTTTGACGGACTCTTGTCAACCCTCCCTTCAATACCCCCTGCGACAACCCTCCTAGCAGCCTCCTCTTCCTCTTCCGCCAGTGGACTCACATCATTATACGTCCCAGGTCCAAGATACATAAAGTTCTCTGGTTGAAACACAGTATTTTCCTCCTCTCCAAAAGTACCGTCCCAAGTCATGCTCACCGGCCGCGCGGTAGCCGACATGCCATAACCTCCATCGTTCTTCTTCGGACTCGGTCTCATAGGCGTCGTCGTACTCGCCTGTCGTCGAACCTGCTGCTGGGACTCGAGACGCTCTTCGGGCGCGAGATCCAGCACCGGCGAAAACGTATCGACAAAGTCTGGGAACTCATCACCTTCCTTGGGGAAGTGGTACTGAATGAGCCCCGTTGGCCTGTACTTGTAGAACCAGCGACGGCCGTCATAGTCGGATTCCCAGCCGTCTGGAAGGCCCGACATGTTCATTTGCGGATTCTATGTCCTCGGGAAAGGTTCGATATTATTGCGCCGCGGCGATCAGCATTGTCGTTTGAGCGTGTTTCCGTTGTCGAGTTCGTGAAGGAACGAGGCTTTGGTGATGTGACCGGGGGGCTTCAGCTGAACTACCCAACGATCTACCATTGGACCTCAGGCAGCGATGGCTTCGGATTCGGCAGCACAAAGGAGACACAGCAGCAGTAGCAACAATGTCAGCATCAAGCCACTAACAATTTATTAAACGAATTGAAAAGAAAAGGGACACGGCTAATATATAAAACACCAGGTACAGATTCCTTGGATCGTTAAACAAGGCCTAAAGGTTTCAACTGCCCAGCCTGATCCCATGTTCGGGAGCTGAGCGTACTCTCCACTTTAGACGGCAAGCTATGGGGTTGCCCTTCAGTTATTGGATACAGAGCTCGTAAGGCGGATTTAGAGGACCCTTTAATTACGCTAACAGCTCTAATTACCTCCATGGTTTTGGTTCCCTTGGACTAGGGTGTCAGCCTCGATTGAGGGGCTAACTATGGGTTTGGGTAGGATTTATGATGCTCCCGAAAGTCTATGCCAAGTGGTGATGTATTCAAGAATTGGATTGATATCCATAATCAAGATAGTTGTTGGACATCTATTTAGCTGTTATGAGGCCCATAGTTGTCATTAATGCCCAATAGTAGTACCTAGTGTCTCTAGCTCGTCTACCTTAAACATTACATCACTCTAGCAGGTACCCCTGGATCCCTGTACCTGTTTCAACTGGGCTCATGATGACAGTTGAGTTGATCACAGACTTGCCTACCTAGGTAGGTATCATAGGGTCACTCTGACACAACGGGGTCACAAACAGCAATCATATTCACCAATAATTGTTCAAAAATAGAAGTAACTTCTGATCCAATATCTTCGCTGTCTATGTTCTATACTTGTGAATCTCTCCAACTAACGTTTCATAGCACTCTTGTGCATTCAAGAAAAAAATAAAAGAAATTATACACCTCTCCAGACATGCCAATCTGGATCTCTATCATGCTAATTTTTCATAAACTCATAATCTCTTCAGACGATGTCGCCGGGACGTCGACTCTTAGACCCCGTCCTGACGCGGTTAAATACGCGAGATCGGCTGTCTGTCGAGGTACGGCGATCCATGCCTGAAGAGCTAGCTAGCGAATGTCGCTCCTCTTCGATTCGGGAAGCACGCTCCTTCTCTCGGATGGAGGCTAGACGATGTGCGTGAATGTTGTCCCGTCTGTTCTCAAAGACGTTCTGGAAGTCATCCACGTTGTCGTCGATAGAACCGAACCGATCGTTTCGACGGCTGTAGTTCGAGGGCACATGGCTCAGAGGAGGACCTTCAGAGTGAAGGGGCCTGTCATTCTGAATGGGCTTGTCGTGAAGATCAACGCCGCTGTGTTCCGGCTCCTTGCCGTAAGCAGGAGGCTGCAGACCAGCCCAGTACATGGGATGCTCGCGGCTACCACCAGGCTCGATACGGAACGGTGACTGGATACCAACTTGGACCATCTGAGTCATCAGCTCCGTCACAAACTTGTTATGACGGTTCAGACGCAACAACTCGTTCTGGAAGTTGGTCTTGTGGAAGAAGATCATGTTCATACTGCATGATCGCACCTCGTCCAGTTTAGTCATCTCGGTAATGATACGCGGCGCATAGTCACGCTTGTTCGCCAGACAAAAATCGGTCATTCGGGCCTTGAGCTCATCGATCAAGTGCTGGGGCGTACCGAAGCGCATCACCAGAGGAAGCACGTCTGCCAAACCGTTGGATCGTCGCTGGTTAAGGATGAAGACGTTGTTGAGAAGTGAGTTAGGAGCCTGCACGATGTGTCCCTGCATCTTCTTAAACTCGGTGTAGAGCAGAGAGATTTCAGTCACGTAGAAATCGTCACCCATCATGTTGTCACCGGTAGATCCGTACACTGTCACGCGGTCACCAACATCGAACGGATGCTTGACAAAGACGAAGATGATGGACTGCAGGAACTCCTGGGCGGTAGCTTGGAGGACCCAGGCCAGACCCAGAACGACAGTTCCAGCAGAACCAAGAGCGGCGGCAGCGGAGCCGGAGAGAATCGAAATGAAGACGATGATGGTGATGACAAAGATGATGAAAAGAAAGACCTTGTCGAGCTTCTTAATCACCGAGTCAAGATCCTTAAGCGAGGCGGCAATGGCCTTCTTCTCGAGGTGAATTTCGTTGGCCACAGCTTCGAATTCATCGAGCGAAATATCACCATTCATGTCTTTGTCGAACATCATGAAAGCAGCTTCGGCCTCCTCTTCGGTACCAAAGATGGCTTCCATGTCTTCAAGGTAGACGAGATCACGGCCTTCCCTGGCAGCACAGCGGTAAATAAGGCGAGCCAGCGTGTGAGCAGAAGAAGTTGTCTTGAGCAGCTCAGTGACCACTCTGCGAGGGTGATTGCTGTCAACCTTGCGGCCGATCAAATCATTACCGACTCGGCCAGCAACATAGCCAACCTTGTTCCAAGCTTGTCGAGCATTGTCCTGGAGAGCCTGCATCGGGGTCTGAGTGCCGCTGGCAGAGTTGCTGCCACGCTGAAAGAAGTAGTCTGTCTTCTCATTGTGTGCTTTAGCGTGTTCGTATAGGTGGACGAGTTGGCCAATATCAGCCTTGTTGTTATCGATTCGGGTTGCGTAAGTTCGCTGATGGAACGAGAAAGCGATCCATTGAATGAGAATCTTCTCGACAAAGTTGAGGGTAAAAAGAGTAAAAAGGGCAATAATGACCTTGTTGACAATGCTGACCCAGTGTGGCTTCTGGTCTCGAAAGTTGTGGTTTGTCATGGTCGGTTCGAAAGAAATGAGAATGGCGAGAAACCATAAGAAAACGGCCGTGTGAAGATCAAGCTGATATCCAATTTCCTTCCACTTCTTGGCGTTGGTAGATCCCAAAAGCTTCGCAACGAGCTTGAAGGTCGGCGGCAGCAGACTAGTGATCATTCGAGAAACCCAGAGAACTCCCCATACAATCTCAAGCCAGATGCCAAACCACATGAGGTCGACACCATTGACATCTCGTCGCTTGCCATCGGATTTGACCGCCAAAGCACCCAGCAAGACCGGAATGAGTAGCAGGGCAGCACCTGGAATCAGATACACGACATAACGGACGAATCGGGGAAACTTTCGAAGGAACATCCAAAACTTCAGCAGGGAAGCATCGGGATCTGGCTTCTTTTCGGTGTGGAAAGTCTCAGAGGGTATCGGTACATTGAAAGCATCCTCGGGTTCCACGTTGTGAGCACGTCTCCTCGCATGGCTAGCGTCATCTCGAGCATCTGCAGAAACAGCACGCTCAATGCGAAGGAGTTCGATGTTATCATCAAGTCGACTGGCATCAGCGCGTTGGCCGATAGGTGACCGAATTGAAGTCGAGTCGTTTGTCTCAACAGGGGCTTGAAGAGTAGGAAATGTGTCGAGCGATGGAGCATATGGCTTTTGCTCGGGAATTGTCTTGGGTGATTCTGTCCGTTCAGGTGCTGGCTGTTGTGGCGCGCTGAGTTGTGAAGGTTGTCTTGTCGGAGGTGGTTGCTTGAGATTAAACTCCTTCATCTCCTTCTCCTCGAAGCCATGTGGTGGGGGATCGGAACTCATGATGGGCCCCTGGTGTTGAGTTTCAGAACACGAAGCTCCGTCGTGGGTAATAGACAAGGGAAAATGTCAGAAAGGGTATCGATGTCCAGCAAAGATTATTTAAAAAAGAGCTTGTACTGTAGCTCCGTCTCAATGGAGTACAGCAGTGGAGAGCGAGTGACGAAATACCCACACCAAGACCGGTATGTGAAAGTGGCTCAGGTGGGATAAAACAAAAAGACAGAGACAAGTAAGAAATAGGAAAAGTAAGGAAGTGGATCGATCAGCCGATGATCTTCGATGACATCGATCAAACAATGCTCGTTTCGTGAGGCGACGGGTTGCAGAAGTGGGCGTCTGTATACGCGTAGAGATATTTCCTTGGTGTTGAGGTCCAAAGTTGGCGTCGATAGAGGGTGTCGCAGTACGGTTTTCACCCAAAAGACCTTCACTAGCCCTCTCTCACTAAAAGGAAACTGAGAGGATTTTGACAAAAAGGAAAATAAAGTAACACAGAGAATCTGGGGGAATTGTTGGAAACCCTGTGGGTGACGGGGATGCTGTTGAGCTTTAAGAGATCGACCAGCACTCGTGGAGACCTGCAGCTAAGAAGGAGGAAGAATGGGTCAGTCCAGATAGCCTTGCTTGGCCTGGTCAGGGAGATGTCAGGGAGTCGAGAATTGAAATGTACATGTATGGTCGTGGAATTGACTTATCCACTGCCTGGATATAGTCACTTTTATTCGCCTGTTTACTCATCTTTAGCCCAACAATTACGCTTCGAGTTTTCTCTTTGACATTCCATCATACTTTTTTTTCCTTCACCACTACTACCTCTTTAGGGAGTACCACCACCACCATGAGAAAGATGTCCACACTTCTCGTCCACCCAGCCGGTGAACAGAGCCTCTAGTGTAGTGATAAGGTCGGCAGCTTGGGCCATCTATGGCCCCCGAAAGGCCGTAGGAGTGGAGCCGCCGGCTCAGGGTCAAGGCAAGCCACCGGCCGCCAGTGTCGAGTAATGTGCAGTATCCACGGCCGCGTGCCGGGAGTCAAGGTCAAGGCCAAGACAGACGGTGTGTGGTGGATGGTGTCACCGTGGAACCGCTGGAACGTCCCAACATGGAAAGCCCGAGGATGCCGCCGGGCCGCCATTCAACTCAACTCAACTTCAAGCGTGAAGTGTGCACACCTGCACGCCCCAAGATTTCCCAAGATGTTTAAGCCTGCCCCAACTCGTCACAATCCAGACAAACACGCTGTCTGGTTGGTTCTTTTGAGGATATAGCCGGCCCTGTTTAGAAATAGACGCAGATCATCACCCCCTTGTATCCATACTTGCATGTTGTCAGCCCGTGAAATCAGGGACGAATTCTTGCATTATCCAATGCAAAAAAAGGGTCGATCTTGACGCACTCTCGCTAAGCCGAGACACAAGACGGGCGCACACCCACTTGCCAGACTGGCAGGGCAGGGCAGGGAATAGCATGGTCCAGGGGTTTGAGTCTTGCTTTTGGCAGCTTGCGCAAGCTGCAGGTGCAGGACAGACAGAACAAGCCAAGCTAACTTCAACACCAAGCTTCTTTGAGTCTTGAAGTACTATTTCGTCGCGTACATGAGCTGACGTCACTACCAGGAGAACGACCGAGATGCGCTGTTATCCTTGTGCAAATGAGGCAATACCAGCATTCTTATTTTAAATTCTCGATCTGGTTTTTTTTTAAGACAAGTTAGACACTTTTTGCCATCTCGTATTCTCATGCATTATCCGCGCGATGGTGGCAGCCATGATGGGCGATGATCACTGCATGTTGGTGGTTGGTGGTTGGTGGCGGATATTTCAAAGCACATGGAAAACTTTTTTTACCCGTTGTTTCCCGTCAAGTTTTTCTTCTGGAGGTTGGATTGGAAGCTTCAGAGGTTGCCTATCCCCTGCATTCCTACCACACCCAGTCTTTTCGTGGCTTAACGTCAGGCACCGTCCCGTCTACGCTACAGTGCTACCATCCGCGTCAGCGTGGGGGGCCATAGGCAGGACAAGGGCAGTTTCAGTGCAAAAGAGCCTCATATTGTGAAACCATGTAGAACCACCTTACAGAGCAGTTAGTGGACGCAGGATCCCTAAACCACCACTGAGAATCCGTTGCCTAGCCTCTAGACGACTCATGCTAAGGTCCGCGTTACCGAAGAGTCCAGTGTTGAGATTCGGCCAAGAGATTATGGAACTCTACTGTATTTACATATCCGCGCATCTATTCAGATCCGCGGATGCGCGGATGTGATCAACTTTAGAGCAGCGAAACCCACCCAAATTTGATCAATGCTCAAGCTCAGGGGATTTGGTTACAGAGCTCAGGGACCAATCCTGGCTCGGTAAATGAACCTTTCTAAACGCCCGCAACCACTATGCGAACCCCTGTTCCGTTGATCAAGCACATGTCGATATCGACGATGCTGGGAGGCTGAGATACCCAGCTCCAAATAGACTATAGTTCATCTGAAACAACCAAATTTATCCTTATCTCGTTCGTAAATGTCATTTCTCCTATCTTCTTTACACCGCTTACTTAACAGGCCTCGAGATTGGTTTGCCGTGAATTTGTTCTCAAAGGGTCAGTGGCAACTCTGCTCCACCAGCTAATCACCGATGAAGAACTCATTAGGGCTCCCCTATAATCAAGCAAACTCACAGGGTCTTCATGATGTAGCACATAACGAGCTACGTATGCACCTGAAGCGTGCTTGTTAGTGGCGCGCGAATGTGCGGTAAATTGACAGCTGTGATAGTCGATCATTACTCCAAACCATCTGGTCTCGGACTGTTGATATGTCCGAATCTCATCCGTTTTACATACACGGATTTGTGAATGTCCTTGTTGATCATCACGATCGTGAGTTTCCCATATAAAATAAGTGAATAAACATCAGAAGCTTAATCGCTTTATGGTAGGTTACATTGATCCATTAACCATGTTATCATAATTCACTTCTAAGCATCTCCCTCAAGCGAGCAAATCTGTGCGTCAGATCATTCTTCCCCATTCTCTCTGACCCAGTGCATCCCCTTGCTCAGCTTCAGTGGGGATTTCACATGCACGTTACCAGCTCATGATACACAGGTCAGCCCAAATATCTTGCTACTATACATATGTCCAATCAATGCACTTGTAGTGCCTACTCATGATGCTCATGAGCCGATTATGAACCTTCCATAAAGGACCGACGTCACTCGTGCTGTAGTGAACTCTTTAAGGCATTCTGTTTCATAACTCCCTTAATCATGCTTATTTGCAACCCTTGCTATAGATTCATCGACATCTCCACCCGACCGTTGTTGGCTCATGGCGTATTTCCGCGACGCGCCAGCACTGTCGATACTTTCCTCATCGGCATATTGCTACTCGCGAGCTTCCATCTGGAGTTACAGTACAGTTACAGCTCTGACCATGACCATGCGGGTACTGCCGCCCACCGTTCAACGCTCTGTTCGTGGATCAATTTAGCCATGTCCAAAATCATGTCTATTCTTGGCTGCTCTCCACCTCTAATCAAACTGTGTTGCTATTCCATTTAAGCAAGCTTAATGCTCCAGTCTTCACCGATTTTGGCTCCGACTCGGCCCACAATCGCATAGGCAGCTCGGCTACCCTTGGGGGCGAAATATTGCACCTTGGCCGTCCATGTTCGTCCCTCAGATTCAACCTGGACCTCCTTCTGGTCCCAGGTCTTGGGTGCGCCGACAATGATGATCTTGTCGACATGCACGCTTTCCATGGCCTTGAGCCACTGACCAGCCTTGACCGACTTGGTATCCCGTCCCTTGGCCTCCAGAGAAGTCAAGGTGTTCCCACTGAGAGTGAACTTGCGGTGGATGTACTGACCCTGCTCGTAATCGAACGAGTCACCATCATCCGCATAAAGCTCGCCCTCTGCGGCACCAGCCTTGGAGGCCGACACGACGAGAGTGTAGTCATCAAAACGCATCAGAGCACTTGATCGTCGAGGAATATCTCGTCGAGGGATGATGTGTCCTCCTCGGAGCAGGACAGGGATCTTCTCGAGCGGCGCACTGACCGTGAGATACTTGCCCTTGCTTGTCTTCTGAACATCGTAGGTAAAGTAGTCATAGTAGACCTCATCATCGGGAATCCAGATGTCGACCGACTCCTTACCCTGTTCCGTTACCGGCTTCACCAAGAGACCAGTTGATCCAACGAAAAACTGATCCTCAAGAGCAAAGCCAGCCTCCTCAGAGGGGTGGGTCCAGAACATAGGTCGGATGATGGGGCTTCCGTCCTGAGCCGCGTTAAAGAACGCAGTGTACCAGGCAGGTAGCAGCGAGTATCGCAGTCTGATCGCAGCAGTTGAAATCTGGGTGTAAGGCTCTCCCAGAAGGTAAGGCTCACGACGTCGGGCGTCGATGTGTGCATGGGCTCGGAAGAAGGGGTACCACACACCAGTCTGATACCAACGGACGAGTAGGTCTTTCTCGGGGTTGCCAAAGAAGCCACCAACATCAGCACCAGCAAAAGGGAAGCCGGAAATTCCCTGGTTCAGGGTCATGGGGATAGAAGTCGCCAAATGTCCCCAATCAGCCTGGTTATCACCTGTCCACATAGCACCAAGCTTTTGCGAACCAGCATAGAAGGCTCGTGTCAGGATGAAAGGACGTCGAGGCTCTCCCTTCTCACGGGTACGCAGAGCCTGGAATGTCGCATTCTGGAAGGTCAAGCCGTTCAAGTTGTGGACATCACGGTGCTCCCAGCCTCCATGGTGGATATTGTCCTTGGGCATTGTCACTTCGGGACCGTTAAAGACTGAGGGCTCGCTCATATCGTTCCACATCCAGGTGTTGGCCATGGTTCCCTTGAATCTGTCAAACTTGAGCATAGTCTTCCACCACTCAATTGCCTTGGGGTTGAAGCAGTCAATCCAGTTGGACGACCCAGGCCAGCACCATCCTTCGTAAATCTTGTCTTCCTTGTCGTGAACACCAAGATCCTTGGCAACCAGCTCGGAAGAAGCTTCGTAGTTGTCCGTTTTCTTGATATGAGGATCAAGAAGGACAACCAGTTGTCGACCATGAGCGTCCAGGTGCTCACCCATATCGAGAGGGTCAGGGAATGAGTGGGGTTCCCAGGTGAAGTACTTTCGGTCATCGGTGTACTCGAGATCTAGCCAGATGACATCGTAAGGAATCTTGTGCTTGTCCATGTTGCGATCAACGTTTCGGACATCGTCGCTTGAGATGTAGTTCCATCGGCATTGGTGGTACGCAATGGCGAATTCTTGGGGCATAGCAGTATAGCCAGTCAACTCTCCATAGTTCTTGGTAAGGTCGGAGGGAGTAGGGCCGAGGAAGACGAAAACATCCAGAAGACCAGACTCAGAGATCCAATGAGTATGAGTGCTCGTCTTGCCGCCAACGCCAAGGCTAAGAGGGTTCGCATGACTCTTATCCTTAGTGATATCAACCCAAGTCTCGGCGACGTTGAGCCAAAAGACACCAACAGAGGATCCCTTACGGTGGGCCTGCATGAAAGGAATAGCACCATAGAGTGTCATAGGGCTATCGAGAATATACTCGAAAACATCGGCGTTGTACATGCGGTAAGGTTCGTCGTAGTTGCCATCTCCACCACGCGTCTGCTTCAAGGATAGCGGGCCGGTGTGTTCAGGAATTCCAAACACATGCTCGTACCCATGGAACGTGATGTCCAAAGCCACACTTTCGGGACCACGAGGTTTGGTGTCAGTGTTTCCACCGAACGACTCGTCCCACCATGTGCTCTCGTCCTCGGCAGCTTCCTCGCCTTCCTTGTTCTCGACCTTGGGTCGCCAGTGCTCCATGTTGAGCCAACCGCGGTCGTTGAACTTGACATGCGAGTTGCCATCGCGTCGGAAGTCAATCTCAAAAGGCGAGAATTTGATCACGGCCTCCTGCTTGGCGTCGGGTCC
Organism: Fusarium sarcochroum; assembly: GCA_013266185.1. NCBI lineage: Eukaryota > Fungi > Ascomycota > Sordariomycetes > Hypocreales > Nectriaceae > Fusarium > Fusarium sarcochroum. Next base: position 19,715 of record JABEXW010000243.1, read on the forward strand.
GTACTTGACGTTAATTTGAGTCTTGTCTTGGAATGCGAGTTGCGCCTCCTTGTCGAGGTCCAAGCCGCCGACCAGAACCCAGTCGTCAACCTCGTTGTATCGTTCTTTTCTAACTTTGCTGTCGTCACGCAAGACTACATCTTTGTTGCGTCGCTTCTCCTCATCCATCGTGACTCGGGCAGTACCAGATTTGAGGAATGAGATCGTAAGGGGTAGACGGACGGTATCGCCATTGGCATTGATGGTCTTGACGACTACCGCCTGCAGCTTTCCATCTTCGAAAGACGTCGAATCGGCGGAAATCTCGTAGGGTGACTTCCAGTTGGAGCCTTGAGTAACGGCTTTGTCGGCAAAGCCGCGGTTTCGCTTACAAAAGCCGGATTGGTCGCATTTCTTGAAGTCCTTCTCTTTGACGGCAACTTGGGTGATTGTCAGCTAAGAGAACAGGTACATGTATGTGCAGAGGCTTACCAGCTGACTGGAAAAGGCAGGTTAGAGTGCCCAACAGCAGCAACAGCGCCGTCCAGCGAAAGGACGACGCCATATTCGACCTCATCATGGTTTAGACGGTCAGGAGCCAGACCGCAATAAGGAAGGGGTCAGGTAAACAAATGGAAAACAATGTACACAGATCAAACAAACATCAACACGATAGATATAGTCTCCAGGCCTATATCCACCGTAGAAACTCGTAGCGGGTAAAAGTGGCTGTTGTGATGGTTTGTGCTGGGATAACCTCAGCTTTGATCTTTGATGATGTGAAGTCAAGCTGTCCCTAAGCTCTCCCTCGGAAGCTCCAACCTTAATCGGGACTGGCGTGAGACGCAGGGGAGCGGAGTCAAAAATGGCGGGGCACCCTTCGGTAGACGACTAGATCTGGCGAACCATTTCTTCAGTTCTTGCATTCTCCTGTAGCACTTTTTCTTTGCCATTGGCTTTTGCTGTTACATGCACTGTACATTGCTATTGGAAGCTATCACGGCAGCGATTTAATTTTTAAGTGCGGTGAGTACAAGCTTGATTTTTACTTAAGGTTTGTTCTATTTAAGCATTGGCTAAACTGCATTGATACCTCTAGTAATATCACAACTTGGCTACCTACCTATAATTCTTTGCTCTGCTCCTATTCCATTTAAATCATTAGTTGTCAACATCGACAACAAATTATAAGTCACGTGTCCGTGTGAATTTCCCCGGCGCACCCCAAGACCCCTCAAAGCCAGCTCATCATGGAGGAACCCCGCCAACGAAAACGGAGAACTGCGGAAAATCTTGCCCCGCCATTGTTTGCTCTGCTCTTCGCCCTCCTCGCCCTTTATATCCTCTTTTCACCGCCTTCTTCAAGCCTTTCCCCTCCAGTCGATCTCTCTTCTACCTCTGCCTCTTACTCTACTCCTACATCTCAAGTCATTCCAGACAAGAACAACTTCAAAATGTCTTCTTCCGAGCAAACGTAAGCTACCCCGCCATCGAGCTACCACCCATCAGGGTTGATGCTCCTCGATTTTGAGATTCGTGCTGACATGTTACAGCTTCATCGCTATCAAGCCCGATGGTGTCCAGGTAAACAGACCTTGGCGGTGATATGATTGATTCGACAAGAACTAACAAGGGCCCTATAGCGTGGCCTCGTTGGTCCCATCATCTCCCGCTTCGAGAACCGAGGGTAAGCAGCTCTACATACATATTTTCTGCTACATGGACTAACCCTCGATTAGCTTCAAGCTTGCCGCCATCAAGCTTGTCACCCCCGGCAAGGAGCACCTCGAGAAGCACTGTTCGTTACCACAATCGTTCGCTCATAATATCAATTGATCCTAACATGTTCACAGATGCCGATCTCGCTGGCAAGGCTTTCTTCCCTGGTCTGATTGAGTGTACGACCCTCCAATCCCGTTAATACGAATATCTTCTAACTTGATCCAGACATGAACTCTGGCCCCATCTGCGCCATGGTCTGGGAGGGCCGTGACGCCGTCAAGACCGGCCGTGGTAAGTTTGATCAATCCAACAGTTGCATATACAACTTCTAATTCCACATCTAGCCATCCTCGGTGCCACCAACCCCCTTGCCTCTTCCCCCGGCACCATCCGTGGCGACTTCGCCATCGACGTCGGCCGCAACGTCTGCCACGGTTCCGACTCCGTCGAGAACGCCCAGAAGGAGATTGCTCTCTGGTTCAAGGAGGGTGAGGTCGTCTCCTGGAAGTCCGCCCAGTTCAACTGGGTCTACGAGAAGGCTTAAATTGTCAATGATGTGACGCCCTGAATGACGGAATGGAAAAAGCACATACATGTGGGATGACTTCATCTCTGCGGGTATAACAAAATTAAGACAAGAAATCTTCTCAAAAACTTGATGGTTCCGTTGTCATGTGTGACTAAGGCTTGCGTGTGAAAACTCCTTTAGCTCTCATGAGTACTCCAGCAAACCATGGTGTAGCCCAGACGCTACCAATGATTCGAACTGGGAGTAGAGCTTTTGTAATGGCGTATGCGAGAGCAACCTCTACCACGACCTTGTATCGTCCATCTCCGCTATGCCAGCGCTCAACTGCATCCTCAGATTTGGAATCGGGGTGTGTCGTAGCTGTACTTGAAGGTGCCAAGCCCTCTTCGTTCTGTCCAAAGCCAAACCAGCCCTTTCGTCTAAAGTACTTCTCAAATCGACCAACTCCATCTTCGACATAGCTTCCAAAGTGACCCGACACGTAATTCACAGGCACATAATTGGTATAATGAAACAGTCCAAACAGCCCAAGAACAGGTACAATAGCCGTGATTTCGTGGAGAATCAGAAAAGAGACGATATGCGAGACTGGTGCGTTGCGCAAGCCGTTGGTGTACTTTTGTAAGCGATGAGGAAGCTTGGATGTGATGCGGTCGATGCGGGAGGCTTGAGTTGACTCGGCGCGGGTGTATGAGGTGTTGGTGCGTGGAGGAGCGCGAACACGGAGGCTGGGCCGCCAATTGAAAGCTATTAAGTTACGGCGCATGTTGAGACCGAGAAACCGAGCTTGAAGGAGAGTATTGCAGCTTCTGGGTTGTAAAGCTAGGCAAATGAAGAGGTCAGCGTTGATGTGTTGAGTGGAGCTGCTGACGGGTAGACTTGGCCGCGTTCCGTGCAAGAGTTCAGGGTAGCTAACTTGCGAAGCACTTCTCCAACGTTGCAGTATATTTACATCTAATCTGGCCCTGACATATGGTGTTTCTTGTTTCTTCTCTACTTATCGACTTTTGCAATTGGGCTACAAGATAATTTGCTTTGCTTCACGTGTGTGAGTTCTATGTACGAGTTCTCAATTTGTTTGTGTTCAAAAACTCCCCTCACGACAGGAATACCTAACGCATAACCCACATCGGATTTGTGCATTGAGACTTGATCATGACTACAGCAGAATCCATATTGTAGACCTCAATAAACCATATCTGTTTTCGAGTCAGTTAAAAAAGACCAAGCGGTCATTTACAAGCTTGCCAACGCTGTGATGGGACTGTTCTATCCTGTTGATTATGGTCATGAGCGCACTGCTACAAAAGATTACAAACGTCCACGGTTAATTCGATTCCACTCAAATGCGAAACCTGGCATACTGATGTTAGGTATGGATTTACGATATGCTCATCTCGAACCAACGTTGCCCACTGCGTGAACACACACGTTGAGAGTAAAGCCATCGTAGTTGCAAGCACCTACCTTAACAGTAGTCCTCTCTTCCTTTCATGCGATGCCTCACGCCATTCAACCCCAACATTTTCCAATTAGCACGAGGACAACAACTCGGGGGTGATCGATATCGAATCATTGGTAAGAACTGCGGCCAAGTCACGTCGCTTTCGTCTCTGTTCCTGCCTTCTCAGTCAACCGCCTCGTGCGAGGCGCAGGGCTCCTGCCCAAGACGTGCAATAATGACCTTAGTGATCCCCAACGAAACACCCAAACTGCAGATAGTTTGGGCTCAAAGAGTAAGTGCTCGATCTTGCTGCTTCCTCATTGCAGGACACTCTGGGTACTTTAGCATTGACCAACTCTTCTCCCCTCATCCTTTTCTTCTTCCCTCATCTCCTCAGTTCTCCCAGATCCGTTCATTTCACTGTCACAATCGACTCTCAGCCAACACACCGATCTTGCACTGCACATCTAACCCTTCACCCCCTTGATCTCACTACTTCACCAACAAGATGATCGCTGTCAAGTTGGCGGCCATCGGCGCCCTTCTGACGACTGCTCAAGCCCAGATCCGTCATCCCAACGAAGATCTCATTCTTGCCGACTGTGGCATTGGTGACAATAAAGATCATCCAAAATGGTCGACTTCCCGCCAGGTGAACTGGTATCAGGACATTCAGTGGCCTGAGGATGCCTCCAAGTACCCTGCTGCCCCTGACCTGGCCGTTGAAGTCCCCTTCAGAAATGGAATTTACCCCTGGACTCCCCAGGGAACCACTGTCAAGCTGTCTAACGGTGTTGTTTGGTCTGCCTACATCAAAGACAGTACCCCTGATGGATTCAAAGCTGGATCAGCAGTTACCACCAAGGAGGGTGGCCAAGAGCTCAACTGCTGGGCTTACCGTGGCCGCCCCGTCAGCGGAGCCCTCAACAAGACCGTCAACCCTGATGCTGTTTGCTGGACTGCCTTCGTCTGCAACCGTGACAACAAGGCTCCCTCTCGACCTGGCGACATGAGCTCTCCCACTTCTACTTTGAAAACATCCCCTGCCCCTCCTGCTACCACCTTTGTCTCGCAGCCACCCGCAACTCCCACTCCAACCTCTAGTGGTGAACCAGTCCCTCCTGTGGATCCCAATGCCGGAAAGCTGTTTGTGTCCACCCTCGTCAGCCCTCGCTTCCTCAACTGGCCCAACACCTGGCAGGCATTCATCGAGAAGTTCTCCTGGGACCGAACCTCCGGTAAATGCGTCGTCGAGCCGGTTAAAGGAGATGGGTACACCATCAACATTGACTGTGCTGGAATTCAGATCGATTCTGATTCTCACTTGACTCTCATCATGATCAAGGCTCTCCATGACCTTGGCATGAACAGCACCCTCTTCAACCAGAACCCCACCGTGCCAGGCAAGCGCAACTCTACTGCGGACCACTGGGTCGTCATGCCTGAGGCTTTCAGCCTTCAGGCTGTCGACGTTTCTCACCAGAATGTTATTGGTTACCTCAGTTACAACACGACCTACGACAACTTCCTTGCCGGCCCATGTTCGGCTTGCGATACTTCACGATTCAACAAGCAGTTCTTTGATCCCATCCTGACGGCCATCAAGGGCACTTACCCTCTCTACAACAGCTACAACGTTGAGGCTCAGTGTAGTCCCTGGATGGCGTGCATGTAAGGTGGAAATTCATGAGTTTGTGTTATCCCTATTGGACGTACGGAGTGCTATATGGTTTATGATGGACAAAACGGTGATGAGAGATTTGGTGGCTTATGTTGCATTACTTCCTTTGCTTCTCGACATGTATTTCAATGGCTTTACTTTACTCTATGACGAGTCATAATCATACCATTCGTTCTGATGCCACATGTGGTTCGTGTAGTTGGTTCTCGTTTGATCTGAAGTGGACATGGTGTCTCATACCAGGCAAATGTCTCTCCATGAGAACTCGCCAGTTATATGCTCTCCAAACATGGCACCATGAACGTAAGCATCGCCGACAAGCTGGAAGCAACTGTCAGAGGGCCCGGTTCTTCTCAAAACCAGGGGGGTGGGACAGCCAGCGACTATCATGACTCTGTCGCCGATTTGGGCCTGGAGAGGAACCAGACACAGGTATCCCCTGACAGTCCTTGCGAAGCGTCTATTTGCAACGAGTATGATGCGTAACAAGGCCTCAAAGGGTGCAGATACTTCGCCCCAAGAGTTGAATAGGGCTAGCTTCTCTTCTTCGGTGGTGACTCGTACACTTGGGTCTTTATGCAAGCCGAGTTCATATAACAATGGAATCATGTCGCTCGTCTTGGGGAGGGTATTGGTAGAATCTCGAGTATTGGCAAGGGTCCATAGGGGCTCCAGGGTATCGAACTGGTCGTATATAGATAGGTTCCCGGGTAGGACTTTGATCAAAGCATGAAGGGCGACTAGGTGTATCCAGGAAGAGAATGCGGCCGCGAGATGTGGTGGCGCAGGGCGCTGGGTCAAGTCGCTATCACTGATGAGGGTGCGCCAAAAGGCTTCAACAATGGGTTGGCCGGTGGGCACGTATGTTGTACCACAGTGAAGGAGCATCTTCATGGTGTTGTTGAAGTTACCTGCAAAGAGATCAGGCCAATGCTCTCCCAGCTCTTCAATAGTGCCGAGATGGGGGCTGATGGCTTTGACACGGAGTTGGAGGAGAGGCCTGTCGATGGAGAAGTTGACTTCGGCGCCTGCCGATGCATCAAAGGGGCGCAGGTTGGTGTAGTTGGGACCGAGAATGGGGACGTGGACTGCATCGAAGGAGGGAATCCATGTAGCTAGCTCTGAGGGTACAAGGCGTCTAGTGATACCCGCAAGGGATAGTAGATGGAGAGATTGTGTCTCTTGAAAAAGCCTAATGCCGAGATCTGTGAGGATGACATTGTCGGATGATTCATAATCGACCGTGAGATCTAAACGAGGTCGCCCTTTCGCACGTTCCATATAGTTCACGATGCCGAGCAGAGAATACACACGATCTCTGCGTATAGTCGCCTTGAAACCAATACTACTCAGTAAGAGCTCGAGCAACAACTTGGCAGGATGATCTGCACTTATACCAACAGAATAATCAATGGTTCTCAGAACTTCTCGATATCGACTTTCTTTGCCTTGACACCATTGTCGAGTGATGTGAAACCCTGTCGCGTGGACAAGAGTCTGGACAAGGGGAACAGACTGTACACCAGAGCCAAGAGTGAATAGGCCGACGAGGGCACCAGACATATTGATCAAGCCGGCTGCATCACCGACTGCGTCCCATGTAGTTTCGTGACGACCGATGAGTACTGTCGCGTTAGGAGACAGGGCAACTTCCTGAATCATCCAGACTCGACCGAACCATGCTCTGGTATAGATATCCTCAAGAGTCGCCCAATCGTTCGCCGTGAGATTTGGGAGACCGTTTCTCTCTAGCTGCTCTGAATCATCAGAGACGAATACATCGCCGTAAGATTGAGCTTTTCCCCATTGGAGGATCTTTGCCTCTGCGCCTTTTTCTGTCTCGTGCACGATCTCGACAGCTCGAGCTGTCTTGTCGGTAGCGAGACCGAGCCATATTATTGTCTCAGCAGTGCCATTGTATATATAGTCCATGATAGCGACTTGGGAAGAGCGTTCGGCTGGGCTTTTCTGGTTGATGCAGATTCCGTCGACCCAGAGGTATTGACCTGGTCTTGAGATGCATAGCTGTGACAGCGCGTCGTAGAGATTGGACAGTACGGGAAAGGATTTTCCATTGAGAAGGATTAGGTGTAGGTCTTGAGATGAATCGGACGGATCATTTGTGGGTGAGCCCCAAGTGTAGGAGAGGGCGAGGTATAGGGGACATTGATTGAGTTCATATGTGTGTAGCGTGAGATTGGGCAGTGATGAGTTGGTGGTTGAATCTGGGAGGCGAATGAGACGGATATGTTGGTTGCCAATCTTATCGCTGTATTCGAAGCCAAACAAGAATTGAGAAACCTTGATGATGGCTCCCGAGACTGTCTTGTGTATTGATTGTGAGACTGCTGTAAGGATGTCTCGAATGCGATGAGCGTTGGCGATGAGGGCGATTAATGCGGCACTAGCCACTAGATGAGAGGGTTCAACTCGGATCAACAGCTGACCACTGGTTCTGAGCCCTAACCTCATATTGGGGAGGGATTGCGGCACAAAAGACTCATATCTGAATGTCTTTGGTGGTGTTGCTCACCGGAGCCGTCAAGGTGAGAGATGCAAGATATTTGGTTGCATTCAGCCGCAATTGGTGGCAGGGGTCTTGGCAGTCTTTGGCTTTCTACTGTACTTACATTGGCAGAAGAACTGAGCTATGTTGAGAAGCTTAAGCGTTCTAAATATCTGATGAGTTGCATAACTACGAAGAAAAACTGGAGGAGACAATATTTGTTGGCAAGATCAATGTCTGTTCAAATCCGACGTGTGCTTGAGAAAAATGTAAACCGGCTGTAAGTCAGAGTTGTCTCTGTAACTGCAAGCAACAAGACTTCGAACATCTTTTGGTATCTGGAAACCCAGAGAAACAAAGGGCCTAGAACCCGTGGCGGTGGTAATGATAGATGTCTAACATGCCAACTTTAGCTCTATGTCTATCCGTCGACTCCATCCGAGTAGTAGTCAAACTGCTTCGGCACTTGTACATCTTTTCCTCCAGGTGCATCCGGATCAACATCATCTTTCTTTGAGCTCAAACCACCTTGTGCTGCCACTGATTTCGCCGGTTGAGCTGGCTGCGCTGGCTGTGATGGCTGCGACAGTAGATTCCCCCTCAACATCTTGGTCATCTCTCTCGCCCACTCCCAAGGCCGGTCCTTGCCTCCAGGCAAACTATTAAAATACTCCCAGCCCATCACACCTCCAAACGAACCGTACCTCCCTCGCAGCGTCGTGAACACCATGCTGAGAGGATTCATCGGCACATAACCGCTTCCGTTCTCAGGATTGGTGACGAGTCCGATGACAATCTTCTCTGGAGGCCAGCCCTTGCGAATCATGACATCGTACATGAGAGGGTTGCTGCAATCTCCCCAGCCGCAGTAGAACTGCGTGTTGTACCAGGCAATGTCTCGGCCTCTCATAACTTCGAGAGCTTCGTAGTCGAACCCGCTGAGGTTCTTTGTGAAATCGAGAAGGGACATGGCGACAGGTGCTAGGGTGATGATAAAGGCTGGGCCAAAATCGCTTCGTAGACGGTCTATCAACCGCACGATTCCTCCAAGGGACATTTCCTCTTCGACATCCAAGTCCAATCCGTCCAGGCCTCGTTCCCGAATCATATCTCTCACGGGACCATAGAACCGATCAAAGGTTTCTTGGTCAGCGTCAAGGCGCGCATAGCTACCCTTGCAAGCGCCGCCTAACATGCCCATGACCTTGACTCCCGAGGCTTGTAAGACCCGTAGTTCTGCCCACATTGTCTGGAATATGGGATTTGAGGGATGGTAATCATTGAGAGTGATCTTTTCCGGATCATCGTTTATGTGGATGGCGGCGACAATGACGTGAGTGATGGCGATGCCTGGCTGTGTAATGAGGGGAAGAGGTGAGATGAGATTCCCAGAGGAGTCATGATGAGTCTGGTAGTATGTTATGAGGCGTGGTAGAGGATTTGCAGAGGGGGGAAGAGGAGGCATGGCGTGTTTTTTCTGTTGAGGTTGTTGATGATGGTGGATGAGCTGGCAACCTTGGAGAGTTTGTGGTTGTTAGAGTTGTAAGCTTGGGTGGAGCACGCTGTAGGTTTAGGCTGTAGCGGCTATGCAGCCACTAAAGTTGACAGCTACAGCGATCATGGTTCACCAATGGAATGAATGGAACAGATGACGAGGTATTGACTCTTGTTGATTATGTACTATAAACCATTAAACTAACGATGGGTATCTTTTCTCTGCTCATATTAAAAGTTTGTGACCTGAGCATGGTCCTTTTCCAAATCCTTCACCCTCACCTTCTTGCCCACGCATCGTCCAGGATGCCAAATCGCAAACAGCAACACAGCCAGTGCCACAGGAGCGAATTCGAGACAAGCAAAATAAATCTCGTTTGAGGACAAGTGACCACTAAGACCCTGATCAGTCTCTGCTAGACGGAAACATGTTCGCAGGTAGATCATAATGGTAGCAACTGCAAGCGCAACGCAAAATAGGCCGAGTTTCTTTCCACGCGAACTGATCTCCCTTCGGCCGCGGAAGAGGAATGATGCTGTGAGGATGACAAAGACTCCAAGGGAGAAGACTTGATATGCCAAACCGCCGAGAAGAATGTTATTGGCGTCGGTAGGATCATCGCGGTTTGACTGCCTCACACCGATAAGAGCTGCACCCGTGATCTGAATTACCGTGGCGATGACATCGGACGTGATGAAGAACCAAAGAATGAACTTTGGCGGTAGGAACGAATATCGACGGCCAAGACGAGGAATCAGCGCCGAGAGGATGGTGTACACGCCAGCCGCAAGGAAAACAGGCGCAGTGACGATGAAGAAGTAGTTGAGGATAAAGTACAGCAGATGATACGGGTCCTTCTTGGCTGAGAGTGAACGAGCTACGTATCCAACAATCTCGAAGAGAAGACCAATGGGAAACGTGATAAAGTACCAGCTGCGGAAACGAATCGTCTGGAAGAGGTGGACGACGAAGAAGAGGGCGAACCAAGCAGCGGCGAACACGGTCAAAGAGAAGGCGGGCGTGTAACCGTAGATGATTATAGGCGTATCCCAATCTCCATTAGGGTTGGGAAAGTTTGGGTCAACATAGCCATCAATAGGCCGTTCTTTTTCAATGTTAGTAAATGTTCAAGTGATAATGAGTATTAGTTATACATACCCCCTGATGCACCATCGCTCATGATGAAGACTCAAGGTGAAAAGTCAAAGCTAATACTTGATGATCACAAAATCTGCGCAACGCTCTTGAGCGGTTAACGTTGGATCTTTAAGTCCTACGAATGGACCCTTTACGAGCAGGGGAAAGCAATTAAGTTATAAGCTTCTTTGGACGCAAACGCTCGGATGCTTCAATTCAACACCAAACCCCTGGTCTTTGGGAAAGTAATGAATCATCACTTTGGGACCGACCCCTAGAATGGGGACTGCAACCCTGAATGCGACACCCAATCCCAAATGTATAAAATCTCCAAAGGGTCTCTTAATAATCGTTTATGTTTAGCGAAAACAAAGTCCCCGACGATTTGGTTGCCCGTTTGGGTCAGAATGTCATTTTAGACATTGGATGATGGGTATGGAGACTGTGCCAAGAAGGCACATGCCTTGGACAGCGTCATCCACTGGTGTCTTCACATGAAAGGGTCTTGAGAAAATTGGTGGATTTTTTTAGTATAAACACTACGGATATTACAGTACCGGTAGTGGTGATAGTCCGTCTCTTGTTGCATTGGGGGGTTGTCAACGTCTTGGCATTGTGTCATTGATCTGGGATCGATAGCTGTTAAAGACTATTAAGCGACCGTTGCCGAAAAGACGAATCAGATTCATTGTTCGAGACGACAACCTCGGATTGAGGACGCTTAGCAAATCCTTATCAAGAACGAAATAGTCTCTATCGGTCGAGACCCATGTTGTACTGGTTCCTTTACCAAATAAAACGCCATAAGATCGTACGTATTGGGTAAGTCTCAACCCTTCACCATATCATCCTCCATGACCTTCTCAAAAATACCCTTCCGAATATACTGTAACTCTGTTCTCGTTTCCTCCATCTCTTCTTCCTTACGCTTGCGTTCCTTAATCAGGAAATGTTTCCTCTCCTTTGCCTGATTCAGAGTATTGTTCAAAGCTGCAGTACAGCGCGCTACCTGCCCACGACCACCTGTAACATCAACCTTTCCCCAAACATCGCCTAGGTTAGATGTGACTTCCATAGTTCGCGGGTTGGCTTCTGGCGGCAGCACGATAACGTCTGCCCCTAGCTGTACCAGCTGATCGACTGTAGTCTTACTCTGCTGGATGAGCTCTCTGCCTTGGTTCAAAGCCCGAACGTGGTTCATGTCTCCTGATTGTATAGCCTTGTCTACTTGTTGTAGCCCGGCCGTCATTGTTGCTGTTGATTGTCCTAATAGCTCGAGTGCTTTCTGGTGCAGTTCAAGGGCTGTGTTTATCGCAACATAGGCGGATAGCGCATCGTCGCTCTGTTGTTCCTTGGCATCCTCCTCAGGAAACCCTGGTGTCGGACCTGAAAAAATGTCGTCGTAGATATCGTCGAGCTGTTTTTGAAGTTCAAGGTATCCCTGCATCTTCTGGTCCAATTCGCTCTTTGTCTGAAGCTCATGTTCGAGCTTAGCCTGGACACTCAGGTTGTGTTCCGATGCATGATGCGCCTGTTGAAGCGTGTTGTGGTAGTTGTGCTCTTCCCTCTCAGCCTGATTTGTAAACGAGTTCTCTTTACCGCTGGCCTTGTAGAAGAACTTTTTGACATGGCCATCACGGTATTTCTTATGTGAATTGAGGTCGGCTACGCGCTTGCGGTCCAACCCATCAATTTCTCGGTTGGAGTCTGCTAGTTGCGACTCAAGATCCGAAACGACCTTTTGTTGCAGAGCAAGATCAGAGCGAATGTGTTTTGTCTGTTCCAGTAGACTCCATAGCTCTACCGTCTTGGGGTAGGCTGCTTTTATTGTGGTTTTGATGTCCGACATTTGACTCTGAGGGTTGAGTGAGGTTGACTTGGTTTCTACGACTGTGGCCATGGTCGGGTTGGAGGAGACAATCGAGAACCTTTAAATCACTCTTACAGCGCCTGTCAAGTGCAGCACTTATCAGATGATGCTCACGGAAATCAGATGATGCCCAAGTAAACAGCGCATGTATAACCAACTCGGCGTCGAATAGGCGCAGGGCTGAGAGTGCTTCACTGAATACGGTATAAGCTCAACGAAACGTAGAATTGTCGATTTTAATTCAGAAACTTATGAGCTAAAGTTGTAAGAATACAGGAAATATCTTCAACATAAATAGCATAAGAACTTGACAAACCACGTAGAATGAGTCGCGGCATGAATCGCTCACTGCAGAAGCATCACTTTCACGGGCATAAAAACCTCAAATAAAAATGGAGCAACATCGTCACTTTTCGCCCTGAAAAGTAAGAAAAGTACAGAACCACGAGTGATCGACAGTGGCTTTCCAGGATGTCAAGGTTGTGGTGTTGAGACAGAGCCTGAGGTTCCGTGTTTTACCGGCCCTTTGCCGCGATTCGCGACCGGAGCTTCCCTGTTCCTGATAGCTCCATCTTCAACTACGGGCCATGTAAAACTGACTCGAGTCCTTATCGCCAATCATCCGCAAATGGCTTCATCGAGGGCCCGTCTGCCTCGCGCAGGCAATCTCGGGGCCTTGATACGGCCGTCGAAGCCTCACGGAGCCTCAATATGTCCTTTTTGCTCCATAAGTTCGGCTCGACCGCGATCACGAACCCGCCGCGATGCCCTTGCAAAACGTTTTAGTTCTACTTCTACAGGCCCGACGAATCCACGTGCCGAGCTCGAACAGCACCTCCTCGATATTCAGAAAGTTGCGCCGTCTCTTGTCAGTATTTCAAGACTACAATTGGCCTTGCAGGGTCTACGACAAATACCTGGCCAGGAAGCTGTGAGGGTCGCAATTCTAGGATTGGCACCTGGTTCCAATGCGGGCCAGACTGCGAAGAATGTTTTGAGGGTGCTCGTGACAGATCCGTTACAGAATGAGCAGGAATGGGAACGCCAATTGAAGGATCACGACCCGAAGAACCCTCTCATTGTTCGAATCCGGTCTACCGTAGAGCAGCAGAGTACTCTTACTGTCACCAGAACAAGTCTGCTCAGTGAGATCAATGTGTCTTCTGCCGAATGGAACAACCACAATCTGGAGCTGCTATTTATGGAGACTCATCTACCGGAATTTGCTAGAGATCAACAAACTCAAGCTGTTGAGGTGGAGGAGTCTGTTCTTGTTCCCAAGGTTGGCATTCCCTCAGCCGAGGACCGAGTAACACCAGTGACCACTCCCGTGCACAAAGCTATTCTTGTTGGAGATGGGTTCAAGGGAGCTGTCAACGTTTCGGCGGTACCGATTGCCGAGGGGGAGGAAGCTGTGCTAAAAGTGGTTGATTTGAGAGGCGTCGACACAAAGCAGGTCGAGGCACCTTTCGAAACAGTTGACATCTCTACTGCAGAGAAGAGCGTGTCCTTGTTCCGCGAGAGCTCTCGTAACGCCATAGAATTTGAGCGTCTCTGGTACAACAGCAATTTCCCCGCTTTGACTACATGGCTCAAGTCTGGAATCACCTCCTCCGACGAGTCTACAAAGCCTGCGGTTCGAGGGCTTATTGCATCTCTGTTGAACAATGTCTTGGCAAGATGTGAGCAGGAGAGCCGTCGCGAGATCAGACAGGCCTACCAGGCGACTCCTATCGTCCAAGACCCAGCTTTGTCCCCCAAATTGAACCAAGCATTAGGCACATGGTCGCAGAAGGCGCATGCGGAACTACAAGATGAGCTTGATCTCGCCTTCACTAGTCGACGATGGCGCAAGTTGGGATGGTGGCAACTATTCTGGAGAGTCGACGATGTTCCCTTCCTCACAAATGAGATGTTGAACCAACGATTCTTACCAACAGCAGAGCAAGAGCTTGTCTACCTAGCGGGTCAGATTGCGGAGGCCAGAAAGGTCGACCAGCAATACCCCCAGCCTCTCTCCGTCAACGACAACTACGCCGCAAAGCCTGAGTTGAAGCGTCTCGGATCAGGAGAGTTAGAACCGTTGGTTCTGGTAAACCCTCGCCCAGCGCTACCCAAGTGGCCTGGCCATATCGCCTTTACTAGAAGGTATCTCCAGAATGAGACTATCCCTGCGCTGCAGGCTCTGGCTCAGCGACTCGTCGTGCAATCCCTGGGAACATCGGGACTCACAACATCCCTTGCTGCCCTCCTCTACATATCTTCCTTCTCCTCTACCATTTACGAAGCCGGCGCTGTAGCAGCACTAGGTATCGTGTGGAGCTTCAACCGGCTGCAGAAGAAATGGGATGCAGCACGAACATTCTGGGAGGGTGAGGTTCGTGAAGAGGGCCGTAAGGCTGTTCGAGGTGTTGAAGAAAGCATTGCCGATGCTCTTAACAGCGAGAAACAACAGGAACAACCAACTGTTGTAGACGAAGAGGGAGACAAATTAAACGAGGTCCGGGAACTGGTTGCCAAGGCTCAAGAAGCTCTTAGGCGGATGAAATAAAAGGAAGAGACATGTACATTATATGAAAAGCACCTGGACTGATAGATGGTGACGAGATACCAGGCGTAACAGACGCCTTTCTTTTTTGTAGTCTAGTCAATCTCAAAAAACCACCCTCTACCGCGAGGTCTTGCATTCCTCGCTAAGCCGTTACTTTCCTCCCATCGCATGCCCTCCTACATCTAGACTGGTATCACACCTAAGCCTGTCCGCACCACACATGGAACATTTTTACCAAGAAACAGAATTCCCAATCCAAGCCTGAACGCCAAACAACACATGTCTTTGCTATCTTGTCTTGTCTATCGTCCTCCCCGACCGCCTGCGCGCGCACGGCTGACGGTCGCGCGACCTCTGGCGAGACCGACACCGCGGCCACGGACGTTGCGGCTGCGGAACATGGGCGCGTTACGCAGCATGTCTGGGACGATGAAGAAGCGCACGTGGGAGCCACGGATGTAGACCTGGTCGAGATGGGAGACACGGCCATCGCGGGCGGTGACGGTGATGTCCTTGAGCTGGACGTTCATGTTATCCTCGGCTGCGTGGTGTTAGCTGGGAACCGTTCTACATAAACAAATAAGGGAGCATGGAGAAGAGGGGAGAGCGTACCATCGAGGAGCTTGCCGCGGTAGGTCTGGCCAGAGGTGATTTCGAGGGTGACGATGTGGCCCTGTTGATACAGCGTTAGATTCATAATTGAAAGAGAAGATCTAAAGAGATAGTACGGACCTGCGCCTCGTTCAGGAGCTTGATAGGAATACCAATTGTGGAAGTCATGATTGCGGCCGGGGTGTGGTTATGATGCTGTCGCGTGTAGACGAGGCCGAGGCTGAGCTGGAGCTTGGTATATCGTGAAAATTGGCGAGGCTTGGTGGTGAGGGACGAACGAGTAGAGGTGGAGAAGGGTTGATCCGGGCCGGCTGAAGCTTGGGGCCAGCTGGCACTGTGCATATAAGCCAATCATAGGTGCAAATACACAGTATGTATTTCACCAACTCAATAATATCGTGAACAGCTTCGTTATGGATTAAATGGAAATATTCCTCAATTGACTTGTTTCTCTCATAATTAAAACCCAGCCATTAACGCCATTTATACAATGTATAAACCAGCCATGATGTTACAAACCATCTAACCATTTGTTCACTTTCGCCTTATTGCTGACTTGCTTTCTCTTGTCCACCTCCAGCTTCTTTCCATGCTTCTTCTTATCCTTCTGTTTCTTTGGTGTAGCCGATATTCGCTTCAGTGGATTGGGATTTGATATCACCACCACTGTTTCTAATGTCTCTGTTCCTGTCTGCAACGCACCGCTCATCAACATGTCGGTCTTGGCAAAGTCTCCTGAAACGACAAGTTGATCATCCTTTTGGTCGTGCGCTTCCTGTGAAGCAACTGCAGGATCACTTGTTGTCGGTGTTGTTATAGTAGAGCACGCCGATAGCTCTGGGGCCTGGCTAGAGGAGCCTTGGCTTGCTGCATCATTGACTCCTATAAACTCGTAGTGGATATATCCGCCTCGGATGTTTGGAACAATGGAGTTTCTGCCGGTAGGCGATATTGCTGAGATATCCTTGTATGAAATATAACGAGCTCGGTAGTAGTACGATCCTGAATTATGAAGGATCCATTCTGACCATCTGGATTGAGAGTCTCCAGGTAATGGTTCAATTGGTTTCGATGCAGTGTTTGAATGCTGCGTCTCTTGCGCAGGCTGTCTGGTTTCGTCTGCACACATTATGTCTAGGTCTGGCCTGGCTGCTCCGGCAATAGAAGACAGAATCGGGTGCACGAGTACGGATGTGTAGACCAGATATAATCCGGGGTTATCCTTTCAGGTAAAGAACGTCTACATCGGGTCGCAAGCTTGGAGTTCGTATATCAGCCCGATATCTCTCCGTACCCGACAGCCTCACTATTTGGGCTCGCTGGGTGCCAAAAGGAAGCCTGCATGCAACAGTGGCACACAAAGCTACCTCTCGTGTTTCCAGGAACCCGTGGGTCGTCGAGACATGGTCAATATGCCCCTGATTGGGTGTAAGATGAACCGTTATTTCATGTAGTTGGCCAAGGATTGAAGAGACATGATTGTGAAAGCCATGAGCGTTGGACAGGTGTCACTGCATCTGCCAATTGAACAGTTGTGTTTTGGCTAAAGCTGCGAGGTACCTGATCCGGTAAAAGAGCATGGCCTCAACTAGGTCGCCTTGTCAGCTGCCTGTCGCGTGCAGCGGAATTTCGACCCACGAACAGGCGACAAATGAAGGCAGAGTGCCAATGATAGCTCCTCGCAAATGAGAGATTTGTGTTTGAGAGAGAGGATGTCACGATGCTGGTAACGAGAGAAATCACAATCCTGATTGCGAGAACACAACGACCCAATTGGTCGCTTTAAAGGCGCAAATTGACTTGGTGAACTTGATAATGTTGGAACTTACAATCCGCTTGTCAGCGGATCAGCTTATTATTGCGTCTCTGTAACCTGCTCGGCCGCTCCCTTTTTCTGGGTATAATCATCCTGCTTTTGCTTCTTTCTAGCCGCCAGCTTTTCCCGTGTCTGTTGTTTGCGAGCCTGCCTGTTGAGGCTCCCAATTACTCCGCCCTCTTTTCCGCATGGCCACTTCTCCCAAGCCGCTGCTTCATCCTCCTCGGTCCACTCTCGAGGCAGGACAGCAAAGGTGAGATATGACGTGTGAGTTTTGAGGTCCGTCTCGGGTCTGTGGTAGAGCTTTCCATTCATCCATGGTTTGCTGTCATCTTCAGCGTCCTTTCCGTTGGCATTGGGCTTGGAAGAGGTGGATGTTGGAGTGTCAACTTCCATTGCTGAAGAGTCGCCTTCGCCGTTTGTTGACTTGAATTGCACCTTATGGAATTCCTTCGTCTTTCGGTTAATTTCCTTGAGTCTTTGCATCGCTTCCGTGACGTCTGCTGGTGTTTGAACGTTGCCCCTTTCAGCAGGGAGATTTGCTCCGAGACGCTCGCGAACAGTGTTAATTCGTCGGGCTGAAATTTCCACCATATCAATATCTGTCCAGCCCAAAAGCCTCATCTCCTCAATTGTTCGTGTGACTTGCTCTATGCAAGGAGAGAAAGTGCAGAGATGAACGCTCTTCTTGGGGTCCAGAGGTGAAATCCACTCAGATGTCTCAGAATCATCGCCCTCTTTTTTTGACTTCTCGGGCTTTTGTCGTGAAAGGTGGTGAAGGGCTTCCCAGGGGGCAGGTAAATCGAGAAAGACGGCGTTCGCCCGAGGAGACTTGCCATCCACGTTGAATCCTTCTCCATAAACATCGCGATGTGTCATTTGTACAATTCCTTCAAGCTTGTGCTCTTTGATTTCCTCCTGCATCTTCTCGTATCGGGGTTCGTGGTACTCGAAGCTGAAAACCTTTCCTCTCTCATCGTTCTCGTCTTTCGGGTAGCCATTGTATACAGCCCGCGCAGAGGCATGGGTGAAACTACCGCTGCCTGCTCCTGCTTCGATGATGCGAGTACCTGGGGTCGCTCGTATTCTCTGTAGGATATAGCTGTAATCGGGGGTATACACGACTTGGGTTCGATGGGGTAGACTGCTCGTCCAAAGCTCGGGGGTCGGTCGAAGAAGATGAATAAATCCACTCGCAGCCGCAACAGCTTTCTTAGCAGGCTTGGACGTCACATCGGTTCCCTCGTCGTCTGGGCCAGTCGTTGTTGGTGTGTCTTCGTCTGTCACTTCGCGACGGCGCTTTCGCCCTCTTGATCCAGTATCCACGTTCGATGCGCGCACTTGAGATCCCCAAGGAATGTTTAGAAGCGTCGAGTGAGGAAAAGAACCAAATCGCGTGTTTAGGGTTGCGCCTTCAAGGTAGCCATCGACTGCGCCAGTTGACTTCTCGAGGGTAATGGGCTGAAGATTATCTCGCGAAAGCAGAACAATTGCCAAATCACCAACGGAAGTGGTATTCCTAGGTTCCAAGAAAGGCGAAGGTTGGGTCATTAATGCGATTGCACGCCTAAGCGTGTCTTTGAAACGAGTTGGAGTTGGTAAAAGATCAGATTTGTAAGGACGAGGCAGGAAAATATTTCTAAAGATCCAGCGCGAGGCTGAACGATTAGCGGATGCCCCACTGAAAACCTTAGTGAGGGGCACTTTATGTTGCGCTAAAAAGGTACTATTGGTGAGGCTATTGGAGAAAACTCGCGGGGTGGCAGTCACTGACCCCCTGTAGGTCCCCTGTAGCTCAGGTCAGGCCAGTCGATTGACTCGAAAAGTGATTTATGGCGTCTTTCTCTCCCTTTGACTCGATTGTGACTCAAGCCTCGTCCGTTATCGACTCTTAACACTTGTACCTTAACTTATACCCGACTTACCTTGCATAAGGTATACACCCCCTTTTTCCTTCTCCCTCTTACGATACCCTTTTCCTCTCTTCTTCTCCCCTTCTTTCGCTCTTTTGGACCTTTAGTGTCTGGATGAATCTCTTTCGACAACGTCTTCCTATTCGGTCTAAAATCCCCACTCCATTGTCATTGCCCCGACTGAGACCCCTCCATCGACTGTATTCGTCTCTATCCAGCTCCAACACGAGCAAGATGGAGTCGCTAAAGCTCTACAACTCCCTCAAGCCTGGCGCTCCTGAGCCCTTTGTCCCTATCGAGAAGGGCAAGGTTTCTTGGTATGCTTGCGGTCCTACTGTGTACGACAAGAGCCACTTGGGTCATGCTCGCAACTATGTCTCGACAGACATTCTTCGTCGTATTCTGATGCACTACTTTGGCTTCAAGGTCAACTTTGTCATGAACATTACCGACATTGACGACAAGGTATGAAAAGGGAGGATCATGGACACTTTGCGACTTGTCTAAACTGTCGACAGATCATCATCAAAGCCCGACGACAACGATTACTCGAGCTCGAAAAGAACAAGAAGTACACCAAGGACGAGCTTCGAGAGCTCGCTCTTGCCGCTTTCCGAGCATACGCCAAGAGTAGCTTGCCTCTGTTGCTCAAGGACGGAGAGGACATCGATGCGACCAACTATGCCAAGCGAAGAGAGGCAGAGTATGGCCATGTGCTTGCAGGAGGTACTATATCCGGCGAGGGCAAGCCTGGAGACGACGAGGCCAAGGTCAAGATGCACCTCAGCAACATGAGCTCTGCTGCCGAAGCCATTGCTTCAGGCGAGATCTTCCCTGGTACCGACGAGATTCTACTGCCCTACCTCGACTCGCTTTACAAGGAGACCATCGACACTCGGGATCAGACCATGTTCACAGATCTGACTCAGAGCATGGAGGATCTATTTATGGAGGATATGGATGCGCTGAACGTACTCCGACCCGACGTCATTACTCGTGTTACCGAATACGTTCCCCAGATTGCCGATTTCGTCAAGAGAATTGTCGATAAGGGATTTGCATACGAGGCCGAGGGATCTGTGTACTTCGACATCACCGCATTTGAGCAGGCTGGAAACACCTATGCGCGACTACGACCTGACAACCGAAACGACAAGTCTCTTCAAGAGGAGGGTGAAGGCTCCCTCTCTAAGAACCTGGGTGGAAAGAAGAGCCCTGGTGACTTTGCTCTATGGAAGAAGAGCAAGGCTGGTGAGCCTTTCTGGCCCAGCCCCTGGGGAGATGGACGTCCCGGATGGCATATAGAATGTTCTGTAATGGCGTCTTCGATTGTCGGCTCTCAGATGGATATACACTCGGGCGGTATTGATCTTGCATTTCCCCATCATGACAACGAGCTGGCACAGAGCGAGGCTTATTTCTGCGAGCATGGCAAGGGTGAGCACACCTGGGTCAACTACTTCCTCCATATGGGTCACTTGTCTATCTCCGGTTCCAAGATGTCCAAATCTCTGAAGAACTTCCAAACCATTCAGGATGCGCTGGCTACAAACTACTCATCCAGAGGCATGCGAATCGTGTTTTTGATGGGTCGCTGGAACGATGGTGTTGAAATCTCACCGGACATGAGGTTGCAGGCTGACAACTGGGAGTCAACCATCAGCGTAAGTATGACTCAGATCATGATCGATCATGGCTAACATATGACAGAACTTTTTTATCAACGTCAAAGCATTGCTCGCCGAGGCTGGCATTTCACATGGAGTCAAGTCTCTGTCTCTCAATGATGATGGTAAGACGGGCGAAGGTCTTGTGGCTGAGCTCGAGCAGGCCAAGCAGGAGTTTGAGGCTGCTTTGACCAATTCATTCGACACACCAAAGGCTATGTCTGTTATCCTCAAGGTTGTTAACGCTGCCAATGTTCACTTGAGGGATAACAAGGATGCCGATCTCGTGGCCCTCGAGTCTATCGCTCGCTGGATCACCAAGGTTGTTGGTATCTTTGGTCTTGATTCCAACGCTTCACCCCCATATGAAGGTCTTGGCTGGGCGACAGTCATCGCTTCTGACGTTGAGCCCAAGACGGCTGTGCAGCCCCACGCGGATGCTTTCGCCAAGGTCAAGTCAGACGTTGCCGGCCTTTCTCTGGAGAGCGGAGAGATCTCTTCGCTGCTCGAGCAGAACCCTACGGCTGAGTTTGAGTCGATCGCATCAGGTGGTTCGCGCGACCCTGAGCAACTTGCCTTGCCTTACTTGCGTGCTGTCTCCAAGCTTCGAGATGAGCTGCGTCGCGTTGTCTCTAACCAGACTCCCGACACCAAGAAGGCCATTCTCGCTTTGACCGACCGCATTCGTGACGAGGACCTCACAAACCTAGGTGTCTACCTGGATGACCGGCCTGATGGTCAGGCTTCCCTGATCAAGTTCATCCCTGCCGCTGAACTAATTGCCGCTCGTGAGGAGAAGGCTGCGCAGGCCGCTGAGAAGGCACGAAAGAAGGAAGAGGCTCGTCTTGCGCGAGAGAAGGCCGACCAGGAGGCTCGAGAAAAGGCCAAGGTTCGACCGGAGGATCTATTCAAGGGCGACGAGAGGTATAGCGCCTGGGATGAGCAAGGACTGCCCACCAAGCTGAAGGACGGAAGCGATGTGCCCAAGAGCCAACTGAAGGGTTTAAAGAAGCAGTGGGATCGACAGAAGAAGGCACACGATGATCTCAAGGCCAAGGGACTGTTGTAAAAAGTGGGTTTAGACATGGGTGGTGTTGATGTGGATAACCTATCTAGTATCTAGAAGGAGGAGTTTGGAGGCGAGAACAAAAGCGTTTCATGGCTTGATCATCGTATATCGGATTCCTTTCCGAGCCACTGTACCCAGCTGAATGGTTGAAAGCTAACATGACACAAGAATAGGCACTTTAATCTGAGCTTGGACTGAAAAGTCTTAATGTCGTGATAGCAACCTGGCATGGGGCAAGCATACGAGATCAGTTCGGCTTTTAAACCCGGAAGAATAACAACGAACGAGTATATGTATCCAGCTATTATTGAGGATACCTAGTCCAATGCCTTACTCGAGCATTATACATATCGTTCTTGGCAATAATTGGCTTAGTTGCAAGCCATGTCTGCAACTACACACGAACTGCTGAATCCACGAGCATCTAGACTAATTGACGGGATTCAACTACGGGCTCTAACATGACAGTGCCGTCGGTAAACCATCCCTTTCTAGTAATTAACGAATAAAATCGCTGTCAGAAAATGCAACTCGCAAGGGTGAGGTTTGTTAGTCGATTGCGTGACAGGCACGATAGATGGCATAAAACTCCACTATCCCACATCACGACCCTCGGATGGTCGGCGTAAAAGAGTCGATATTGGTTGGACATTGCCTAGTCTAGAGTTTTATCGGCGTACTGCCGAAAAGTGAGTTATTCGTGATGGGGAGTAGAACGGGTCGTCGCGTGGGATGCGATCCGCCGATGGAGGTTTCAATGGGGGAATAAGAGGGCAGAGTTCCCGCAGATCTTAATTCTGTCAATTTTCTTGGTACTCTTGGCTCTTTCTCGACAGTAGACGCTTAGTTCTTCGTGTAAGAGTTACAGATTCAAGATGGAAAAGAACTTTGATGATACGGCTATTCGCAGCCAAGATGGCAGCAATAGCGATCAAGAACATATCGAGGTTGACTGGACAGAAGAGGAGGAGGCGAAACTCGTCCGCAAGTAAGTTATCTACCCAAAACTATTCACCCAATAGCTGCTAACGTGTTTTAATAGGGTCGACTTTACCATCATGCCGCTCCTAGTCCTAGGCTTCTTTGCCCTTCAACTCGATCGAGGAAACATGTACGCTTCTATAAACCCTGGCCTATTATACACTTGTCTAATATCGATTCTACAGTGGAAACGCTCTTACGGATTTCTTCCTCGCCGATGTTGGAATCACACAGAGTCAGTTCAACGTGGGCCAACAGCTTTTGTCTGCTGGTATTGTCCTTCTCGAAGTATGTTTCTATAAAATGCATTGGCAAGGGTTCTGTCTAACGGGTTTAGATTCCTAGCAACTTTATCCTCTACCGTGTTGGACCTTCTAGATGGATTGGCTCTCAGATCATTGCTTGGTAACTACAGCATTTCTCTCTCGGTTGTTGAGTGTCGTCTAATACTTCCCAGGGGTCTCGTCGCTACATTCCAAGCTTTTCAGAAGGGCCTTGGTGCGTTCCTCTCAACTCGACTTCTTCTTGGGTATGTTCATAAAGGATTATACTCCATATGATAATTAACTGACTTGTTGATAGTCTCTGCGAAGCTGGATTCATTCCTGCTGGACTGTACACTATTACTCGATGGTACAAACGAGACGAGACGAGCAAGCGATTCTCCATTTACTTCCTTGGTAACATGCTTGCTTCTGGTGCATCAGGTCTGATTGCCTATGGAATGTAAGTCTATTTCAACCCTGTCTATATAATTCGCCTACTAACGATATGACAGTCTGCACATGAGAGGTATTGCCGGACTTGCAGGTTGGCAATGGCTATTCATCGTAAGCCATCCTCTTCTTTCGTCTTATAGCATCAGCTAACAATACTAGCTTGAGGGCATCTTCACCCTTCTTGTCGGAATCATCTTTATCTTTTTCTTCCCGGACAGCCCCTTCAACCCCTACTCGATCTTCAAGTTCGGCATCTTCACCGACAAAGAGAAGCAGATCCTGACAAAGAGGATCTTGTTGGATGATCCGTCCAAGATTCACGCCAAGCCAAGCGTTACCAAGGAAGAGTTTAGGAACGTGGTATGTATTGTCTCGTCTCGGGCGTTTTGGAGCAGTTGTCTAACTTGGATAGATGACCAACTGGAAACTCATTCCT
Source organism: Fusarium sarcochroum (assembly GCA_013266185.1). Lineage (NCBI taxonomy): Eukaryota > Fungi > Ascomycota > Sordariomycetes > Hypocreales > Nectriaceae > Fusarium > Fusarium sarcochroum. Next base: position 43,842 of record JABEXW010000243.1, read on the forward strand.
CATATTCTGCTTACCATCAGTGCTCTCGCACCCGCTACTACCATGGGCTCTTACTCGCCTAGTCTTGTCAAGTCATTCGGTTACGAGCGACTCAAGTCGAATGCCTTGGTTTCCATTGGTTCTTGGGCTCTTGTTGTTACCAACCTCTTATGGGGATACTTGGGGTATGTAGTCACCTTTCTACTTGTAAGAATTTGAGCTAACCTGATGATAGTGACAAACTTCAAATGCGTGGCCCTCTTGTTTCTCTGGGCATCTTTATGTTTTGGGTGTTTACCGTATGTTGCTTTCCTTTGGGAATTAATGCACTGCTAACTCTTGATAGATTGCTGATCGGGTCATGGTCAACTCTCCTGCTGGACACACGCGATTCGCCCTCTTGACACTGACACATGCCTTTGGATGGCAATGGCGTAAGTTCCTTAGCCATGTGATACTCAGACTATAAAACATTCTAACAAGTTTATAGATCCCCTAAACGGCTCTTGGATGTCCCTCAACGCTGGCTCAGCTGGAGAAAGATCTATCACTATGGCCATCCTCATCATGTCGGCCAACACATCTGGTATTATCGGAAGTCAATTGTTCCAAGAACATGATGCCCCTCTTTACAAGACTGGCTGGACTGCGATTATGGCCCTTGCTTCTGTTGGTCTAGTCATGTCTATCATTGCCAACTTGCAGTACTTCTTCCTCAACGGCCGACGGATAGGCCGCAAGGGCTTGAAGTACAGCCCCTAATCCTTTTATGAAAGCAGCGTAGATGAGTTGGGTTAAATGACCAAAAGCTTTCGGCCTTCATAATAGACTAAGAGTCTTCATGAGGATTAGCTAAAGGGGTTGTAAGCAGGCATCCTTAGCCGTGACAGGGGCCATAGGTCCAATGATGAATCAGTTAGAAATACTTTTAAGATGCGAGAACTGTTTAGAATGTTTAATACGTTTATCTATCAACCATTCGATTGCTCTATACAAGAAGCATTCAACAACCTCAGCCACAGCTTGGAGTCTATAAGACGGACTTACTGCAGGCTCACCTCAAATCTTTTAGGTAGTTTACACAAATTCAATTGAGACTTTTGGCATTGATTTAACTTTCATAAAGTATTAGAGGATATCATTAGGGAATCATAAACTAGAGTACAGTTCTGTGCCTTTAGTTGGCCTCCTTCTTGGCGTCGCTCTTGGCCTCGCCAGCAATCTCCTTGGCCTTTTCAGACTTCTTCTCCAAGACCTGTCGCACCTCCTCGACGGTCTCCTTGAACAGCTTCTCGCCCTCCTCCTTGTGCTTGTCGGCAACCTCGGTAAGCTGCTGGAGCTTCTCCATAACTTCTCCGCCGTTGGGAACCTGCTTGATGTACTTGTCAAGGTCGACCCAGCCACCACTGAGCTCAGAGCCCTTGGACTTGACCTTTTCACTGGCATCCTTGACGTACTTCTCGAGATCGCCTAGGTCGCCAGAGTCGACAGCGGACTTGGCGCGCTTGAAAACCTCGGCAGCGTTGCCCTGCTTGAGAGCGTCGGCGTTCTTCTCGAGGAGCTCCTTGACCTTGGGGTTCTTGTCGAGATAGGGCTTGGCCTCCTCGAGACCCTTCTTCCAGGCCTCATCGCCAAGCTTCTTGATCTGCTCAATCTTTTCCTCGATGAGCTTGCGGGCCTTGGAAATGCTGGAAGCACTGAAGCCACCGGCAAAGATGTCCTTGACCTGCTTCCAGGTCTCATCGACCTGCTTCTTAGCCTCGGGGCCGTATTGGTCACCGAGCTCCTTGAGCTGATCGACGTTTCCGCCGAGCTTCTCCTTCACCTGAGGGTGGTTGTCGATAATGTCGCTGATGGCGTCACCGGCAAGGTTGGCAATCTTCTTGGTGAGGTCAGCAAGGACATCGTAAGCCTTGGTAGCAGTCTCGAGGCTCAGGCCGGTCTTGGTGAGGTCCTGGAACTGCTTGTAGGCATCATTGACAATCTTGTCAGCCTCATCCTTGTTGTTCTCGCGGACCTTGTCCCAGTCCTTGAAGGCGGCATCAACGTAGGCGCGGCCACCAGGGATCCATCCAACGTATGAGTAGGCAAACTCCTTGATGTAGTTGACAGCCTGGTCGGCGTCGGGTGTCTTCTCTTGCAGCTTCTTTGCAGCAGCCTCATACTTCTTTTGAGCCTCCTTGGCGGCCGAGTTGATATTTGAGGCAGCGCGACCAGCGGGTGTGTATGAATAGATTCCGTAGAAGATGGCAGAGCCGACGAAACCACCAGCAATACCGGATGCGAGGTGAGTACTGCTTGAGGATGATGACGAGGAGGTTGTGGACTGGAAGCGAATTTGGCGGCGAGGAGCGCGAGTAGTTCGTGCGGCGCGAGGCACGCTTGATCGGATGAGAGGACGAGCGGAAATCATGATGTCGGATTAAGAGTTGAGAGGGGATGAGTAAGTGAGTGGTGAGTTAGAGTTATGATGAAGGAAAAAGGGAGGAGAGGGTGTGATGATGATGGAAGAAAAAAGTCAAAGATGGCATTCTGAAAGTAAATAATATGGTTTCAGGTCTCAGGAATGACGTATCTACACGATCACGATGAAAGCAAAAGAATAACATCACAAGCTAAGCTCAGGAACGAAGCTCCGGAAATGACGTCGATGACGCTCGTATTTGAACATTGCGGGGTGAATATGGCGTTCTCCACGTGAGACGCGAGGTTCCAATTGTCCAACCACGTCTCTTTATCCTAAACTCAATCCGAGCTCAACATCGAGATCCTTGTGCAGTTCCTGGTTTGATCCTCCGTCTAGGGTTAAAGAAGATCAGGGGCTTTGACGGGTTGAGCCGCAGTGTTACGTCACGACTACATACGGCAGCGGTTACACTAACAAACAAGCACAAACAAGGATAGCACTGGTTATGAGGCAAAGAGCCGCTTGCTTGTGAATAGCCATCCTCGGAAAAGAACCCGGTTGACTACTGACTTGAGAAACCCGGGGTCTAGACTCTTCCAGCAGCTTCCTATCCGTGCTGATCCTACCGTACTATCCGGCCCTGGGTAATTGGAACCTGTGGGTGCTCACAGATAATTGTCAACGACCAAGTACCATGGGTTACATAAAGTGACTATGAAAATCCTCCAAATCTATAAAATCTAGGGAAATTGATGGGCAAATTATTATCCAGCTGTAGGGCTAGTTTTACTTCCTTGGCTTAATCTTTAATAAACTCTTCCCAAACTAGGCCGCCGCGGCTGTTCAGTTCTCATACAATCGAATGTCTCTCTGGTGTTTGATGATATGATATAGCTTTTCAAGCTTCTGCTCAAGCTCGTTCGTCTCGCGATAGTAACTTGACTGGGTTGTAATGTCTTCCAAGGTCATTTGCTTGGTAACCATTTGGATAACATTTTGCCTAGTCTTTATATGGTAAGACGATGTCTATTTCGATGGCACGCTTGGTACTTTACACTTGACTTGAACTAATAAACACAGAAAATGGAAATTGCAATGGCATGAGGTGGTTATAGCATAGTCTTTGAGTGACACACATTGACGAGTCAAGGGCGTCTCCTAGTTGGAGGTGGCAACCTCGACTTCCCCTACCCAGCCATCGTTGCCATCTTTAACATAAGAAGCGACTTTCTCCTAGATTCAGTAGAAAAAAGGGACCATCGTAAGAATACTGAGTCTTCGCAAGAGGAGAGTCAACCGTGTTCTTGATAGTCGTCAAAGCTGACCTCTGAGAGGCACGCAGCACCCCAAGGTAGCAAGGGGAGGTTCGTGATCAATAGAAGGAAAGATGTGTGGCATTCATGATCAATTCATGCGAAGTGATCTTAAATTAAACAAGCAAAATCCTGTTTGCATCTTCAGCCTTCGAGTGTTGCCTATCTATACCTGGCTTATCTTGCAGTGCCTAGAAGTGCCAGTAATTACACGCCTGCACAAGAGAAACAACAGCGACCAAGAAATTAAACCCGCTTCACTTTTGATCATACTTTTATTCACTTTACCTTATTTCCCCTCCCTCTCCTCTTAAGGCCGCGACAATGTTTCCATCTTCTCCTCCCCTTTATCCTTCATCACGATCTTCCCTCCTTCCTACGATCACTATGGTACATACCTTCCGACTCTCACTATGGGTATCTTCAAGTGGTGTGTGCCTCTCAGCAGTTAACTTCAACAATGACAAATAACACGATCTCCCTACATTTGAGCATATCATCTCGAGCAAACGATTCACACGGCAACCTCAATACCAGGAGAGAACTCGAAGGTGAAGGGTCGATTTCACATCATGAACATCCCAAGCCTTATCAAGTCAGCAGAGAGCGAACCGAATAATCTCCGCAGTCATCACGCGGCAATTAAGGATACATATCGGGGCACGACTATATTCCGTGCGACAGACTTTCCAGAGTCTCCCTTGTGAAAGGCCTCGCAACAAGTGCATCGGCAGAAGCGTGATTAGCCCAACGCCGAAAACCACCATCAACTCGAGGCAATGGAGTCAGCTTCTGTTACCGTTCAAGATCAAACTCAACGTGAAGCAATCTGATCCTTTTGTTTACTTTCTGACAAATGACTAGGATCCACAGAGAGAGGACATCACGAAACCTCACCACCCCAGCGATATGACGATCGAGGGTACATACATCCCCATTCACCACCGCAATCCTCATCACCACTGCATGAAGGACCTTCTAGCGACTGCGTCTTCAAGTTTATGCGGAGAAAGCAAACCGCCACTGGAAGTCGCAAGAATAGTGCGTCCCAGGCTTCATCAAAATCCCCTGTGAACTTACGCAACCATCACCCCGGAAGACATTTTCGAGCTTCTCAGAGATTGCCATACCTCTCAAATAATTGGTTCTTTCAACTGCGAAACTACCATGTGCAACTTGTGATAACTCGCTTGCATCGAATCGTAATCGAACATGACAAGAAACGCTGGGAGAATTCTGTGGGACTTGCACACATCACTCCTGATCAACCTGATGGAAAGGAATCTGTCAACAGCGAATCTCGCAAGGACGAGTTCAGGCAAATCATAGACGTTATCAAGTCCTTTAGCGAAACAGTCACGAACAATCTTGATACCCTAGAGCATTGACAGATTGCTCATTCAGCACAGGCCATCGTGACGCCAAGTGGGGCTTTGTTAGTCACAGAGGCTCACGGCCTGGCTGTAGCCTTCATAATCCATAAAAGGTTCAAGTGTCCTCAACAACAAGACATCCGGTGTGGTGTATCGGTTATCATTCCGCGTTTTCATTCATGAAAATCCGCGGCGAGCGGGGTTCGATTCCCCGCACCGGAGATGGCACGAGCCCGACATTAGTCGGGATTGATTTTTTTTGGTGTTTTTGCTCGATTTTGAGCGAGATAGCCCGTCGAGGCGACGCAGCGACTAAATAACAACATACAGTATAGTGAGACTAACAAGGTGCTTGCAAAGCGTCAGATGGACTTCCACACTACCCTACTGAACACTTGTACTCTAGTAAGCAATGTTTACTTGTCATACTTTCTGTCTCCGTGTCCTCGGCGTATTTTCTGACAATGTCAACGTATGGTGTTGAGGAGAGTTAGCGCATGCCTGCATGTGCTTACCTGCTATGATTCCTCTCACATGTTCCAAATATGTACATTATCAGCGTTCTTAGATCTTTAATTGCTTCTATTAACGCTTCAATCTGCCGTCAGATCAATGATTCCTTGACACCAAACCGGCAAAATGCCGCCGTAGTCAAATGTGGAGCGGCCCGAATTCCGGGGTCCCCACTAGCCGTCATCTTCCCTCCACCTTGTCCGAACGCTGCACCTTCCTTCCGCCTCTCTGATAGAACATCGCTACAGCATATTAGAGATTGTTTCGCGCTATAGATTTCACAGTCTCGATTCCTGTTTCTTTTGCTGCGACTAGGAGTTACTTATAGTCTCTTCGGTCTCTATCGCCGACGACACCCCGCATCATGGCGCAATCTACCGCCCACCGCCGCCTTCTCCAAGAGTATCGCGCGCTCACCAACAACCCTCCCGAGGGTATTACCGCTGGCCCCATCTCCGAGGATGACCTCCTCCACTGGGAATGCCTAATCCAAGGTCCTGAGGGCACTCCCTTCGAGGGCGGCGTCTTCCCCGCCGAGCTCAAGTTCCCCAAGGACTATCCTCTTGCCCCGCCATCCATGAAGTTCCTCGCCGACGTGTGGCACCCGAATGGTCCGTCACTACCCAACTCTTCTATGCTGCGCTTACTGACTCCTCCCCAGTGTACCCTAGTGGTCTGGTCTGCATCTCTATCCTTCACCCTCCTGGCGACGACCCCAACCACTACGAGCACGCTTCCGAGCGATGGTCGCCTATCCAGTCTGTGGAGAAGATCCTCATATCTGTCATGAGCATGCTCGCCGAGCCCAACGATGAATCTCCCGCAAATGTCGAGGCCGCCAAGATGTGGCGCGAGCGTCGCACCGAGTACGAGAATAAGGTTCGCGAGGGCGTGCGGAGGATGCTAGGTCTATAGCATCCCCTTATCATGGTAAAAGGAAACAAAGTGGCAAGGAGTATCGGCGCACATCATTTTGACATGGCATAGCATGGTGTTCGGCAGCGGTATGGCCGCCTAAATCAATATTCATATACTCGTCCTTCTCAAGACACGCTTCTATCGTGAACGCTCTACAAACTCCGCTACTTCATGCTTATGCATAACCGCTCATAGCCCATTCTCCGCCTTGAACTTATCCCAGCTCTCGTTGAGAGTACTAAACACCAGACCCGCAATCAACCTCACCTCGGTATTTGCGTCTTGAGGAAGCTGCAACATGTTAGAATAAATGGACTTCGGCTGAGTGATATGAATGCTTACCTTGTCAGGATGGGTCTTTGCAATCGCCTTCATGTACGAGATCTTGACCTTGTTGTTCATGACCAGCTCGTGCAAGCCCACCTTCTTCCACCCACTATTCTCCCACAGCACGTTATCGAGACTAGCAAGTAGAGCACGAATGTTATCTCGCTTGCCGTCGCGCCAAGCCGAGACTTTGGCATCGACCTTCTCAGAGAGCACAAACTTCTCGTCGTCCTCCTTCGCTGCAGCCTGATTGGCCTCACGGAGACGGGCGACAGCCTCGGAGCTCTTCTGAGGCGCGAGACTAGCTGATGCTGAAGGTCTGGGTCGAGGCTTGGCCGCAGCCGGCTTGGGTGCTGGCTTAGGTTTGGGTGCCAGCGTGTTTTGACATCGCTGTCGACCCTTGATAGCATTCGCTCCGCCAACGCCACTCTCCACGCACAGCTGCCAGACAGCACTGGCATCAGCCCACTTCTCCATCTGCTCAAGAGCCTCGGCTTTCCGGCTCAAGGCCTTACCATAGAGGTCCTTCAAGTCTCGATTCTCATCTGTTCCACTCTCATTCTTCACAGCCACCACTTCTCCTTGTCCATTGCTAGGTCCGATGAGCTTAAGTGCGCTGTCAGCATCATCGACGGCCTGTTTTGGCTCTCCGGTTTTCAGAGCAGTCAGGGAGCGGTTAGTAAGGAGAAGGATGGCGAGAGGATGTGTTGGGGGAACAGCCGACAACGAAGACGAATAGGACGAGTGGGCAGCGGCATAGTCACCTCGCTTGAAGAGAGCTGTACCCTGGAGTCGATGTTGTGTTGAAGTCTGTAGGGCCACAGGGCTGATAGAAGGTATCTCTCGAGCTGGTCGTGGTGAGGGTCTTGAAACAGGAGGTGATGGCCGTTTAGCCTGTGGAGTTGGTCGTGGAGATGGCTGAGCCGATCTTGAAGGTAAAGATTGAGAGGGTTTAATCTCTCGGGAGTTGAAGAGCAGATCTGGTTCGGGTTCAGCTGGCTTGGGGGTCGGCGCCGGCGAAGGGGTTTGTGAAGGAGTCTTCTTTCGCCTGTTAGGACTACTGTAGCTCGAGAAGCTATCATCGTCTGCCGCCAGTCGGTTGAGTCGCGATTTAGAATCAAGGGCTCCCGTTGGTGGTTGTGCCTGCTGTTGCCATCGAGGGGCAGGACTAGCACGGCTTCCGGCAGAATGAGCAGGTGATTGTCCCCTCGATGGTTGCGAAGTAGCCCTCTGCTCAGTAGGTCGACTGTTGGTACGACGAGCTTGGGGACGGCCACCACCCTCAAGCATCATAGCTTCATCTGTAGCATCTGCCCGAGCCTTTCCTGTTCCTTGCTCCCTGGCTTGCTGTGCGTCCCGCATCCACTTAGGCTGGCTTGGATCGCCATCTTGCTGGAAGTCAGCAACCGCCTGCTGCATCTTCTTTTGGCTAGTCTTCCAAAGCGAGTTGGCGGTCTTGAATAGACTGTTACCCACCGCTGCCGCTGTCTTGGCCAAGTCCTGATCCCCTGCCGCCGGCGACCTACTGTCACCTCTCGGAGGTCGGCTTCCAGGCCTAGACGAGCTAGCAGAAGGGGCCTTGCCTTGCGCCTGTTCCTTAGATTTTCTATGCGCCTCATCTAAGAGCCAGTTAACTGCAGCTTGTGCGTTGTAACCATCGCCGCTCTCAACCAAGGCACGTCGGGCATCGTCGGCGGAGAAGCCATAATCCACGAGCTGCGCCACAGCTCTATCAAAAGGATCCTTGTTGACTCGGGGCTGCCGTTCACTATACTGCTCGCGTGCTCGAGGAGCTGGCTCCTCAGACGAGCTTGAGTCCTCGTCCTCGATAGGCTTTCCAGGTTCGGGTCGGGGCTGGGTCGCTTCCTGTTTGCGCCTTACCTCGTCAACAGGGCGGCCAAGGTCTCCCAAGAAGTCATCGTCATCAGCCTGTTGAGCAAGTGCAGCGGGATCCGCAGCGGGCTTTATCTCGCTCAAGCCAAACGGATCATCGTCCTCGACTCCGAATCCGCCTCCATTCGTTCCAGATGATCTACTAGATTTCCACGCATTCGGGTCGCTCAAATTGATCGGCGCCGCCGCTGGAGCTGCACTCGCCGGGGTTGATCGTTGCGACTCGGGAGGGGGGTAATGGCTCGAATTGTCGACCTTGGTGTCTTTATTAAAGGCGGCAAAAAGATCGTCGTCGTCGGCCTTGGGCGTATTCGAGACTGGCGGTTGCAATGCAGGGCTCACCGATGCACCTCGGCTCCCAAGTGTATCCCAGAACTGTCCGTTTCCAAATTGGGCCTCCTGTTGTTTCCTCCTTTCCTCCTCTTTCTGGCGCTTCTCAGCCTCAAGTTGCGCCTGTCGCTCCGCCAAACTTAGGTTCTGCTTCGCCTTTGCCGATCCAAAATTCATCAAGTTGCTGAAACTGTCCTGAGAGGGCTTCGCGGGTGCCGGTTTAGGGGCCAAGGATCCAGAGCCTTGTGTGGACAAAGGCGTGTTACGTCCAGAGCCCAATGGGGATGGTGTTGGTCGCATTGACGCAAAAGCCGAGTTCATAACGGGCGGCTTCGGTTGGCCGCCAGTTGGTTTGGAGGACCAATCGAGGCCTGAGAGGTCATCCATCGTGAGAAAGCTGGTATGTTATTGAAAATGGTCGATCATAGTACGATAAGTAAGTGTTGTCTGTTGTCGCAACCTGTGAGATGCGACCCCAGCCAGGGGCCGCATTCGGGTGTGGGGTTGCGTGGCTGTGCGCCGCTACCGCATGAGGTGTGGCTCGCCTATCACATGATTATGTACAGTTGTTAAAACATCAACCATTCTTGCTTCATGATTTTGAGTATGTGTGATCTTTATCTAATTGGCATATTTGATAGTTTGTAGTTGTTGTCGGGAACTCAGCAAATAGATGATTCAACAATGCTGTACTGGCGTTCCGGGTAAGGCGCCCAGGAATGAGACAGGCTTGGGCAGCGTAGGTGTTAGCCAGATATCAGTGATGTTTTTCAATTGAAACACTACATGAAACACTACATAATGGTTTCTAGTTTGGTATATTGTCTGACAAACTTGCCATATGGTTGTTGAACTTGTTAGGTTTGGGCTCACTTCGATAAGAAAGAAGACGTAATTCTCAAAGAACAGGAGGAGTGAATAAAACACAGCCAGGCCATGACATTCAATTATGATTGAATACCAAGACTTGAAGCACCATATTGCTAATGTTTTATAAAATATCTAGCTATTCTTTAGACTAGTTACTGGTTGGACTTGGTAAGTGCCCATATACATTTGTTCGTCAGTTGGATGCTACCCTATACCCAATTACACAAATGGCTTGGGATTCAATGCCTCTCGGTTAACGAGACACGCAAACAAGACGAGCTTGAGCTTGTATGTTTGTAACCATGGCCAAGCACGCTTATGAGAGTTAAGGACCGTGGGGCCAAAGCTCAAGTGTCATCCTGATTCCTTTTCTCCCATCCCACCATTTACATCCGGACAGTCACTTGCCCACCTATGATTCGTCATTTTTGGAAAACTGTTGCTTGATGTTGCATCTTACTAGATTGAAATCCGACTTGTAATGTGTGGTGTTTTACGATGAAACAAGCCGCGTGCTTTTCAAGAGCTCTGAATAGCGCACCTGTTGGCTCTTGTTGGTCTGGATCTTAGATTAAAGTGCAAATCAGGCCACAAGAGTTGTGTCAACAACCAACGAATCAAACAGGCACACAAAGAAAATGTTCTGGGAGGGTTCTAGACTTCCAATGTTGTCACAAACCATGCATGGTACCAGTGCAGAAGGTGAGGTTTGCGGTAATTAAGAAACGTGGTCATTGTGGTACTGTACCACTCTAGAGACAAGTCTCAGCACCGACATTAGAGCGAGTTTAGAAATTCGATACGTAGCTGCACACGTAATTGTAATGTCGGTTCGATATTGCCTTAGGTCCGGCACTCAATTCATGTCAAGGGATATTGCTGAGGTAAATCATACTGTAACAGATCTGCACTGGAGCGTGGAGAAGCTGATAAGCCCGAGACTTGCTGGTATGGACAACGAGAGATCAAAGCGCAGTGATCGAAATCTCTCAATTTTCCAATACTACATACGTAGTACGTAGCAGCAAACGAAGCCGAGAAAGCCAAGCATCTTATATTAGGAGATATTTATCGTGTTGGCCTTTATTCAGCTGAAATATCGCATGGGTCCCCTTTTTCGACCCCAGACTGAGGTCATGCCGCCACCAACACCAGGATAGGGGGCTTGGGTGGCAGTGAGAGAGAGGCGGCTCATGATTGGTCAAGGTCGCAAGTGAAACCCGTTTCAGGCATCTTGGCCTTCACCACTTATGCCAACCCCTGGATTATTTATGCACTTCATATAAACGTTTGGGATGGTACCGCAAAGTTGAAACCTTTGCGGAAACACATCAACGAAACAGACAGATGAGGATAAACAGTCGGGCCCTGAAGATCATGTCCATCAATTAATTCATCCATAACATCAGGGAGTTGAGTTGTCGTTTAGAACACCCCTTGTTTCTCCCTTGGAGTCTGAGGCTTGGACCCTTGCTTCTGTCAAGACAAGACAGACCAGCCACCCGCAAGCCCGACATCTCAGACAATTTCCCAGAAGCAGCTCAACAACGTCATTGCATAAGAATCATGGGAGCAATTTAGGAACCGACTTAGCCGTGAAGGTCTGTTCGCTTCTAGCCTTCTCCTAGCCTTCTTGTAATAGAATGCCGTGCGAAGGAGTTTGGGCGTTCTGCGTTATGCAAACGGGCTGTTGTGCACGTGGTGGAGTCTGCGCGACTATTCATAGTGGCCGGAATCCAATCAATGCTTGGGCGAGTGTCAAAAGCACGAAACTATTTCATAACCAATATTGAAGATCTGTAGATTCCAATCTGACGAGCCGCGCATCCGTTGCGATTGACAGGAGTTATGATGGAAGCCCAGACCTTCTAGTGCCTTTTGCAGAGCGACTTCGCCCCTCAATGTTACCGTCTAGACTTGCGAGCATTATACGGGACGTTCATTCGGCAATCCTTCTGCCGAGACGTTTGGTCTCGGTGCTAACCAGCATCACCCAAGAAGGCGTTGGAGATCTCTATCGCATGTCGGCTCATCAGCTCCATTCCGCAGATGTGCCTGGTACCTGCATGTATCGCGCGCCTCACTACCATAGACAAGGTATTCTCGACATGCTATTTGCTCCTACTGGCGCTTGCGGCCTTTGAGATCGTCCAATGGCCTGGGTTCCTGGTACGGCATCACGACACAAGACCACTTTAGTACCCCCGTGGGTTGACCCTTGGAACCGATGCAATTTTGGCTGCGACACAGCAAAACCACCCCCAGAAAGTAAGTGGTCCGGCCCTGACTTCATTGCCAAGATGAAATGCCCCGGAACCTGACGCTGGTCTTTGTCTGTCAATGCGACGTGATCTAGCGGCATGTGCACCCGCTTCCCGTACCACCCCTTCAATCCTCTCCATTCTCTACTGTACATTTCCACTCTGTTATCCATTCCTTTTCGATTGCTTTTATTCTCGGATTGTATCCATCCATTCTTTAGAAGTTCGGGCTGGCTCTGCTTCACACTCTCTCAGTCTCATCTCTCTTTTCGTCTTTTGACGTACTGTACCTACACTCCTTTCTGGTCTTTGACCATCAACCACGTTCCTTGCAAACCTGCCCGTTCAAACGCATTTGTTTCTATCATTTAAAATCCACTGTTCTGGTTTCTGCATCGTGAAGGCTATCAATTCGATTACTCGAGATCGTTGAGGATAAACTACTCTGCACAACAAGGATCACTCGCCTATTTGAGAGGACCGCGTTCGTATCACAACTGACATCGATATCAATTCTCGGACCTGCCGAACCTTGTGCAAACCGTCGAGTTGTTGCGAAGAAGCGACAGGCTGATATAGACTCCAACGTCTTTTCAAAGTTTATCGACAAGGCTTGCCAACCGCCATATCGAAAACGGTTTATTCTTAAATTGACAACCTCATTGTTCGTCATTCTGGTTCAGTTAAATTGAATTACTGCCAGAAACTTCCCGAATCGTCAACCACTTTATACTGAGACATCGACCGACTGGACGGTTGTTGGCGTCGGTAAACCGAAAGCAGCACTATTGGACAGGTCATTCTTTCACTCGCACCATTCAACACACGTCAAGTCTTTTCAAAAAGACTCGTAACGCGATCCGGAAGCGTGGTAGTGACCTCGAAGTTAGGGTCTGAACCACGCGTTGGAATTCTGAGTCTCAGATTCTCAGCGGGGCTGGATCGACTATTCGCAAGAGTGTGCGACCGTCAAGAGCAATAAAGGCATCCCCAGCCATTGCAGCTTTTGGTTTCAATATTTCCCCATTGATCCCTTCCTTTCTTTTTTGAATCAATCATTGATCAAAAGAGGAGTTTCGAGGGTTACAGAAACTCCATCATCGACTTGGTTGAATACCCACACGATACAACGACGGTGAGTACACTTTCACTTACACCTTGAGGTATCTCACATTACCTCACCTTGAGTGGAACTCTTCAATCGCCACCCGAACTTGAGACTTGACTTCCTCAACACACAAACAACACCATAGGTCCATTCCTATCTCGATTATGCATTTTCAGAAACCCTCTATCTCAAATCTTTATGCGTTGGTAGCCGTTATGCGCAGCGGCTATCCGTTGCCAGCTGGCTATCCGTCTAAGCCCCTCCTTCCGTTTGATGCTTCAACTACTTGTTCGCAACGCACTTGCCCCCTTTACTTTCTCTTAGCAGTTACTCGCACATTCTTTTGAAATGTCCATCACCTTTCATCATCACCATTCTAACATCTGTCGTCGTTTAGATCGCATTTTGCGTCGTCCACTCCTTCAAGCCAACGCCTTTCGCAGGTAGAAAGTCAAGCCTGAACAGGCAATCATCATCATGATGTTCAAATCCATTATCGCCCTTTCTGCGGGCCTCGTCGGCAGTGCCCATGCCTTTTGGCGCATGGAGTGTCCTGGTCGCGTGGGACTCGCACGTATTGACCCAATTATTGATCCGGGCAAGCTCTCGAAGCATGCTCACTCGATTCATGGATCTTCAGGTGAGTGCCAAACCTTCAGATAATTTCCCTTTGCCACCACTTTTGCGCCTTGGAGTGCAGCAGGTGAATGCGCCCCACAAGAGCATAGCTAATAGATGCGCAGGCTTCGCTGAAACTGTCGATACCGAACAGCTTCTGGACGCCGATTGTACCTCGTGCCGAGTGACCCAAGACAAGTCTTCATACTGGCACCCCGCAATGTACTTCAAAGATGGCGATACTGGACAGTACGAACTTGTCCCTCAAGTGGGCGGTATGCTGGCGTAAGTATCTGCTTCTATCAGGATATCTTGAGCTCCGGCGATGTCCTGGACAGCTCGAATGCTCCCGAAACCAAAGCTAATTTCTCTCAAGTTACTACCTACTCTTTGGAGACAACGTGACCGCCTTCCCTCCCGACTTCAGAATGCTGTCTGGTTCGAACGAAAGAAGAACCTACACCATCGGCGATCCAAGCAAGCCTGACCCAGAGAAGTCTACGTGGCAGTCTCTTGGTCAGACTAAGCAAAGTGATCTGGCTCAACGTGCCCTGGGCTTCAACTGCCTGAACTACAAAAAGGACCCTGAGGGTACGCTCTACCGCCACTACTTGCCTGACAAGGACTATCTCGATGCCAACTGCAAGGATGGCCTTCGACTTGAGATCATGTTTCCGTCTTGCTGGAAGGGTGGCGACGCGGTAGACAGTGACAACCACAAGGACCACGTTGCATTCCCCGATCTTGTCATGACGGGCACCTGCCCCGAAGATTATCCCGTCCGACTCCCTAGTCTCATGTATGAGGTGATCTGGAACACGGCCGCTTATGAGGACCGCAACGGCCAGTTTGTCTTTGCCAACGGCGACACTACTGGTAAGTGTGAGCTCATGTCTTACAGTAACATTGCTAACTTCATTAATAGGTTACGGTTATCATGCGGACTTTATCATGGGATGGGAAGAGGAGTTCCTTCAGGACGCTATCAAAACCTGCACCAGCGAGACTGGAAAGATTGAGGATTGCCCTCTCTTCGACGTTGTTAGCGAGGCCAAAGCCACCTCATGCGAGATGAAGATGCCTAAAGCCTTGGCTGACGAAGATGTTGAGGGTCCTATGAAGGCGCTGCCCGGCGGTAACGATGCCACTTATGGAGATGGCTCGGACGTTGAGAAGCCCGACCCAAGCTCAAAGCCCACGTTGACCTACACTCCCGGTGATAGACCAGAGAACTCTGCCTCGCCTCTTCCAGGTCAAGTTTTCAAGCTGAAGTCGGCTTATGAGGCCGCGGCTCCTGGCCCAAGCTCCAAGACATCTATCGCGGCCGCGGATATTCCAGCATCTGTTCCCTCGGTGCCAGCCACTGTCCCAACCATCCAGGCTATCGACGATGGAGATATGGGCGCGGCTGCACTCAAGGAGTCTACGACTGCCGAAGTTCCTACGACCGTTGCCGCACCGGACGTTGCCTCTGAACCGACTACCACTCCAGCGCCCGAGAGTGTGCCACCAACGGACACCCAGAGCCACTTCAGCACCCAATTCGTCACTAATGGTAACCTTGTGAGCAAGATCCTCTGGGACGAAGAATTGGTCTACGTGACCGATATCCAAGAGGAGGTGGTGGTAGTTACTGTCACATCAACCGCCATTGCTACACCCTCAGCGGTACCAAGGCGAAGACGTCGCGGTGCTCACCTGCATGGCCATGGACATCGACATTTCTAACCATTTAAGAAAGAAGAGTAAAAGAAAAGGAAAAAGAGGAAAAAATATTATTTGCTTCTATTACCTTGGCTGGTTCCAGGTGTTCGTATCATATGCATGGTTGGAAGAAAAGCATTTGGCTGCAAGGGTTTTTTCTTCATAGGAGGACAATGATGACCCAAGACCTTGGGAACATATGAGCTTAAGGAGAAACTACCTGATACAGATACAGGAATGATGAATGATCATAAATCGTACAGCCCCATGTTGTGGAAGAATCTCCCTGGTGATTTCGCGTGTTTGATAGTCTTCAGCTGTGATGTGTGTGATAGTCCGTCTATTCACCTTGTTCAGTAACTGACCTGTAACTAAATGATTTACCATACACACCCGCATGGATAGGCCGATGAGATGATGGTTTCATGGAGGCTCTTCTCGTATTCTCCGATGCCAAGTTATAGTAGTTCATTTCATGGTGTCGCGAAGCTGGCATTGTGGTTTGCCACAGCTGGAATGGGTCACACCTAGCAACACATTCCTCATGATATTGAACTGAGACTCTCGAAATAACCTCAGCACAATTGTCGACTCTGAACTCATTAATTAAGATGAGAGTGGGCAGGTTCTTACAAAGGGTTTCTCCTTCATTTGACCTCCGCCATATCTCACGTTGTCTGTCCTCTTCACCAAGCCTCGTCTACTGATCTCTTTACCCTTGAAACTTACAGAACACTGCTGTTAGCTGAGGACCTTTGAGATTCAGCTACGGCAGTGTAAACATGATGGACTTTTCGTCTCTTTTACGCAGAGAAGTACGTGGAGCTGGCGGGCTTGGTCTGGGATGGATTCTCGCCTTTTCCATCGGCGGCGCAGTTCTCCTGTTTGCAGCGATCGGTTTCCTTCTCACTTGGCGTGTCAAGTCTCGAGTCAAAAACGATCCGACTACGATATATCAAGTATCGGAAGATGTCGAAGACCATCGACGATCGATCTTTACGAAACGACTTGTCAAACGGAAATACGCCATGTCGAGGTCTGTTAGTCGACTCTCTCTGTCACTGCCGCCAGTACTACCGCCTCTTCCGACATATAATAGCTTTACCTTCTTCGGTGGAAACGGAAAGAAGGGACGGTCGAGTAGTTGGGTGGAGGAAGACAAGTTCCATGGGCCCAGGGTCAGCAGGAGTCGCCGCGACAGTCTGTTTAGCAGGGATGGATGGCTGGGAAGAAGCCCTGTGCTGCCGAATCTTCTGATGGACGATGATCTAGAAAAGGGACAAGGAAGTCAGGAGCTTGATCAAAGTATTCATGTGCAGAAGCGACGGAGTGTCGATACTCTCAAGCGGAGCAAGACAGCCCCTGAACTGCCTCTTCAGGAGGAACAGATACAGATCAGCCCTGTGCGAGTTCCATCAAGAGCTCGTGTGAGAGCCTCAATAACAGACACAGATCTTCGGGATATTCTTCGAAGCACAGAACTGCGGCTTCGGGATGGGACAAGTCGATCACCGAGCAAGAATTCCCGTACCTCGCCGACAAAACGTTCACCTCACAAAATCCCATCGCTGAGAAGCACGCCACACAAAGCATCGCCAGCCAAGACACCTCATAGCCACAGGACCACGTCATCCCTGGACTCGACCAACACAACTGGAACAGTACGCATCTCACGGGTACCGCCGAGCCCGAGCAAGAGGGCTACGATTCACATGATACCAGCGGACGCGCAGAGTCGACAAGTATCTATCAGTTCTATTGGCAGTGCTGCCAATAGCTTGATAGCAGAGGCGACACAGGAGCTTGTGCTACCGGGAGGACTGTCGAGTCCGAGTCGCTTGAGAGGCCATCAGTGGGAGCCTCAAGAGAACACAAGCCCCCAGAAGCAGAATCCTCAAAAGCAGACTGAAAAGAAGGATAGTCCTGACAGGAGGGCATCACAAGAGAGCGAGGCATCGAGCTCACTGTCGACATTATACAGTGCCAACGACCCCGAGGAAAAAGATCAACCTGATCCGTTTATAGAGAGAAGGACTCTAGGAGGTCTTAGCTCGGATAGTAGAGGGTCGTTGTTCGGGTCACGGGCGTCGCAAAGACGGGGAAGAAATTTGAGCATTTCCATCCCGGGAGGGCAGTCCATCTTCAACACACAAGGACAATTGCGGCCTTCTTTTGTGAGCACGCAAGCTGTTGGGGGCCCGCCTATGTCTGGATTCTTGCAACCACCTCCAGAACGCTTCCAGCGCAGCGACAGCTACCATACTCGAGATCAGGATGGCATTGCGCTGGCATTCCCCGTCAGTAACTCGTTCACGAGTATATTGACGCCGTCCGTGACAACTGCCGACGAGGATAGCACTCTATCTTTGGGTAACAGGATGAGCGAGAGTCCTAAGCCTGAAGTCCCTGAGCGCATGAGGCCGCTGCCGCAAGAGAACAGACATAGCGTAGCGACGGTACCGAGTCCATCAACAATGACATCGTCACCGTTTGACGAGCAGGACATGCTTTCGCTACTGATGGGCACAGCACCAAAGAGAGCACTGCCTGAACCGCCGAGGCATATTGCCCAAGTCGATCAGATCGTGATGCCGAAGCCAGTATCGCCGATGCCTAGACGGGAGTTTTCACAGCATCTGCGACAAATGTCTTCAACAGCAAACACCATTTATCGCGATGAGCTTCCCGTGGATGATCCCAGCGCAATCTCTACTGGATCGCCACTTCGACGCTCACTATCGCATTCCAAGAAGGATATGCCAAATATACCCCCACCGACAGTGGCGAGCATGGGATCTCTTGGAAACTCGATCATGGAGCTTAGGAGAATGAACAGTGTGGTTAGTTCTTACAGCGCCAACTCATTGGCATCGTCCATCAATGAGCCCGACTCTCCGACGCTGCCTACCTTGAACCTGACGAGCAGCTTTTCCCGGTCACGGGTAAACCCTGTTACTCCCAGGATGAGTATGTCTGGTCGTCAAAACTACCTCAATCTTGGAAGTCCCAACAAGAGCAGCCCAGGATCAGCTGCACCACCCATACCTGCCCGCACGTTACCACCAAGTCGCAGCGCTCGCTCTAACCTGGGTGTTGAAATCCGAGAGGATGATTTTGAAGTTGGAAAAGAGAATCAGGAACCGCCGTCGCTGTCAAGCGGGTTGCGGGAGACACGCAGGAGTGGGAATATGGGACGTGATACTCGCGACTTGAGTCGAGCACCAAGTAAGACTAAGCTTGGAACTGTGAGTGAGCTCGTCGCTGAGAGTAAACGTGAGTCAGCGCGAAAGAGCGTCGAGTCGGTAGGATTATATGACAAGGAAGGATTTCTTAAGGGTTCGCCTGATGCATCTGGGCGAGAGGCAAAGGGACGATGTCTACGCATGTAAACGGCGGTGTTTTGTTTTGTTCTCTTTTTCTTTGTCAACGACTCATCATGCAACATCAGCAACTTTATGTACGTACTTGACTTTGGGATCTGGATTTTGTGTCTGGAGCTTTTTGGGGAATTGGATGAGATGGATTGATCTGTAGGTAAGTAGCTTAGCTTATTAGGTAGCTTAGGAGCTCGTTGGATATATACCCTTCGGACGTAATCTTAATAAAAAAACAGTAGTTATAGTAGTGGTATGTCCTTCTGGCTGGTTTAAAACCCGCTTTTGTGTTGTATTGAATTGGGGGTTTCAAATTTGAAACTCGTAATGCATTCACTCGTATTGACCTTTTTATACCGAAACGCCCTGCCATGTACTCTTGAGAGTTATGATTTGTCCTCGCCATCACTCTACCCGCGGTCGCTTGCTGTTGGAGTCATCAGCTGGTTGATCCTCAGCTGTGTTGGCTCCCTCAGCCTCCTCACGATCGCGTACCCTGCCTGCGCCCTCGCCCAACTCCTCCTCTTCTCCCTCGGCGCCCTGACCGATCCAGTTGCCCTCCTCATCGAAATACTCATTCACGTTATCTGCCGTGATCCAGCCGCCACTGCCGGGCATGGGAGGTGGGAGACCGCCATTGCTGGCACCGCGCATAACACCCGAGTAACCTTCAATGGCTTCATGCTCCTCGCTGCCTTCGAAGATGATACGATCGGCGTATTCATCCTCGTCCTCTTCGCCGTCGTTGGGATCAGGGTGCAGATCAGAGCAGTTGGCCATGGCGTCGTACAATTGCTTGGCAGAGTTGGGCTCAGAGTCTGATTTGGGAGGGATGATAGTGAGATGCACGGTGTTGAAGTCGTCATCATCGGCGCCGCCGTCGGAGAATTCAAGTTGCATCCATACGGCCTGAGTACGCTCGGTGTCTGTTTCGGAACCGAGCTGCTTGATCGCGTGGATAGATATCGAGGGGTAAGGGATTGAGACACCAGCTTCGACCTTGGTGCTGAAGAGAGTGAATGCCCTGGATGATGTTAGCTTGAGTCGCGAGAGAATATATGAATACGTACTCGGAGTTTACAAAAACATCCACGTTCTGCTCCACGAGCTCCTCGGCATCGCCGTTAATGCTGTCGCCCTCAGGAGCACTGGGCTTCTGGCTCGAATCGGCGGGGAATAGAGCTAGACTACCGCATTGCGACTTGGGAATCCATGCCTTTGCGCCCTCCAGGTGGTAGTGAAGAACAGGCTTGCCACCGATAAAAGTCTCAGGCGTTTGCGACTGGTACTCGGATAGAGGCGTGTATTCGCCAGCTTGAGGCGGTGTGCGAATTGTTGTAGGCAACATTTTGATGTTGGTTTGTTTGGTTTGTTTGATTTGGAGTGGAGGGGTTCACCAGGCAGCTGAGAGAAAATGTCCATTGCGAAAGGTGGGAGAGCTTTATCGGGTTAATTGGCGCTTATCGATAAGAGTTGACCGCTTATCGCTGCTTTAGTGGTGAAGACGTGGGCGCGTCGCTTCTCATCCTCTCACCTTGACTTACATCTCACTTGAATCTGACTCTTTCCTTCAGTTTTAGACGGGACTTTTCTTGCGATCTCATTGAAGAGAAATAATCCTGGACGAGAATTCAACAAAGATTTGAAAATATACGTCAAAATTGAGAATTGTCTCCAGACAACATGCACGACAACAAGCGTAGGCTTCACTGATGCGCGATTCATATATCATCCTTGCTAACGTGACATTAGGATCTCATCCTCTGCTGGAACAAGTTCCTCTCACAGTCTCACCATTCGTGTCTCTTCCAACAGCAACGACACTCTCGTACAACTATAAGACCATGCCATCCAACATCCCCCCCTCATCATTAGGCGTTGAAGCAGCATCAGACAACCCCGCAGGCCAGCCCAAGCCCAAATACGTGGTATCCAACTCTGGTCACGCGGCGCATCCCGAAGACATCATCGCATCATGTCGCGCATTGCAAGCTTACGTGACCAAGATGCAGGAGGACGCAGAGCGTGAGTTGAGAGAGTTTGATGAGAGTATCAAGGCGCGAGAACTCGCCGAGAAGAGGAGAGTGGCGCCAGGTTGGCTTGATAGTGAGATGCATATTCTGGAGCCTGAGAGGAATACACCGGTTCAGCAACAGGGCATTGGCAATGTGCCTGAAGGTCAAAACAATCAGAGTGGACCGGCTGGACCTGCGACAGAGGATCAAGGTGCAGAGTTGGATCGAGCATTTGGAGGAATGGCTTTGAAATAGGCCATTATGCACAGGCGTTCACGGATTATGATTAACAGGCGCAAGACGATACCTTGAATTGCAGCGCTATATACTAGAACAGGATTCGTTTTTAATGTCAACTTCTTCATTATCGTCTCATCAGCTCAAGACCGGATACCTGATCACGTCACTCGTCAAACAACCAAGGAAGAGCGGCTTCGATAAGTATAAGTTTAGGAAGGTCTTGTTGCATGTAATCTTAAAAGCTATCTCTACTTACAGACAGGGGGGGTGAGGTAAGAAGTAACGTTCCGTATAATCTCAAGCCAATCGACCAAGACTCTTAAGATAAGGATATTAAGTCGTTTTTATTATTGATATGCTGGTTTTGTGTCTTTTTTATGCCTCCGCTTAAATTATGCACACGCATGCGCGGCTTAAAACCTACGGAATACAGGTTTGACACTATCTAATATATCGCTTTTGCACGGATACTCCATCTCTTTGTCGACGTTTTCGTAGAGTATCGCTTAAATATTGTTAGTTCTAAAGTCGCGTCTTAGAAATATCAGGGCATTGTTCCGGCAGCTTTGATGAGAGACCAACCAGCCCAGCAACTTTGTGACACCAAATCACTAACGAGGAGTTTTTGGGGCCAAAGATATTGTTCCAGCAATTCTTCTCCCGCCTCAACAAAGAGCGACCGGCCGCTTGGCAATGAATCAAAAGTTTCCACTAACAAGCAACTCGTCGAGCGGGCCACGATGCTCTCTGATGGAGCTCTTTCTTGGCAAAATATCGCCGCGATCGGAGCGGATCTCTACCATGTCCAGTTAGGATAATGGTTCGAATGAACTCTGATCCCAAGAATCTGGCTTGGGTAGTGTTACTATTGCACCACTCGTTCATTTCGCTGCTGCAAATCCAAGAAATTGTAAAACGGAGTCATCTGAATACCTTCACTTGATTTACATCGGCGATTTATATGTAACCGGAAAGCTCCCCTTGCCTTTACCTCAATCTACGTTACCTAGGTCTTCAGTCAGCCCGTCTATAAGAATTCAGACGTCCATTGCGATCCTAGAACTTCGAGTACTACTCCGATTGAGTTTACTGACTCAGAATAAGACCATGACAGGCTATGTCGTACAAACAGTACCTTGCATGATTGCCATCATCCGGCTTGGTCGTCCTATGCTTTCTAGTCGAAGCCACTAGCCAAGATCTTATCTGATGAAAAGTGTGTAAATCGTCAAGAACCAGGGTTCCGGAACAAACGGTCGAACGAGCACTGCCTCCGCAAGGGCCATGTTGACGCAACGTTTTGTGTAAATCTCTCGACTGTTCGGTGCCAGCCCAGTATTTAGACTCCAAAGAGAATCCACCAAGGAAGGAAAATACGTCAACGGTCTTCAATTGCGAAGAGATATGTACATATCAAGTTTGGTATATGAGATAGGTGAGGCGTCTTTACCTGATAGTGGTCAGTATGCAATGCCTCACCTCTGCGTCAAGCAACCCGTTCTAAACATGACAATTCTACCTATATACTCACTTTTACGAGGTGAGGCATTTCCGGTAAAACCTTTACCATCGTACAAACGATACTGGCCTAACCTTGAAATGCCTGTCGATCACCATCTGCCAATGCCTTCAAAACAAGCTTAATGTTACCCTTACCCACCGGCTATCCACTCAGTGTCGGCACTTATGCTAGTTTTAGCAGTGGGGGTTATCAATCTCATCTAATCTTTTATAAGTCCATTTGTCTACCATAGGAATAAAAAGGACATCAATGAGTCTCCGGAACTCTTTGCTTGGGCCTTTTCATTATCTCGTTTTCCGTTTGTTTCCAACATGAGGTTCACCACAATTGTCGGCTCAGCGTTGCTGGGTTTTGCATCTACGGCTTCAGCTGCTAGCAACTCTACTACTCGAAAAACCACTTACGACTACATTGTAGCTGGAGCTGGAGCTTCGGGTTTAGTTGTTGCAGAGAAACTTGCCGGTGCTGGGCACAAAGTTCTTCTCGTCGAGCGAGGTGGCCCTTCGTTCTACTCGACGGGCAATCGCGATGACTTGATGAAGTGGAACAAGACAGTCACTGCGTACGACGTTCCTGGCATGGCTTACTACACAGACCTTTCGCCGACTATTCAGTGGTGTACAGACATCGCTGCCTCAGCAGGTTGCCTCCTTGGCGGGTCTACCATGCTTAACGCCCTGATGTTTGTGAAGCCCCGAGCTGCCGACTTTGAGGGTTGGCCCAAGGGATGGCAGTGGGAGGACGGAGTGTCCGAAGCTTCCAAGAGCGTCTTTGAGCGTATGCCTGGAAGCATCCTTCCTTCTGCTGATGGAAAACGTTACGACGATGGGGCCTTTGAGATCATGTCGGAGTTCCTTGAAAGCAATGGCTGGGACGAGGTCAATGCTCTCGACAACGTTGAGGCGAAAGACAAGGTCTTTACGCATCCTCCTTGGCTGGTAAGTTTAACCCACAGTTGTATCTGAATAGTACTCATATGGCTTAGATCAGCAATGGCCTTCGAGGTGGCCCTGTCCGAGATATCCTCCCCGATGCAGAGGCTCTCGACAACTTCAACCTCCAGCTACACGCCAAGGTCATCCGTGCTGTTCGAAAGGGTCCTATCGTCACTGGTGTTGAGGTTGAGCATGCCGACGGTGCCCGTGAGATCATTAAACTGAACAAGGGTGGTTCTGTGATTCTCTCATCTGGTGCACACTCCACACCGCGAATCCTCTTCAACTCGGGTATTGGACCCAAACATCAAATCCGCATCGTCCAGTCCGGTTCTATCAAGGTCGAGCTCCCTCCCCCTTCTCAGTGGATTGATCTCCCCGTTGGTCAGCGCCTGAGGGACCACCCTATCGTTGTTGTGACGTTCCAGACCAAGGACAAGCTCCCCGCCCTGTCTAAGGAGTCATTCACTGAGCCTAACGAGAAGACAATTGAGTTGTTTGCTGAGGGCAGCGGTCTTCTTTCTCAGTCAGCACAACGCCTTAACTTTTGGAAGAGCGTTGAGGGCAGCGATGGTGTGACTCGCTACGTCCAGGGAACTGTCAACGCCCCTGAGAACAACACCATCGAAGCCAAGGTCTATCTCACCCACGGTCTGACATCGCACGGCACGCTCGAGATCACTTCTGACGGAAAGACCAACATCACTCAGAAGCCCTTCCTCAACACTGAAGGTGACCGCGATGCTCTCAAGACTTTTGTCAGTGAGCTCCTGAGCTACGCGCGCAAGCCTGGTAGTGTTTTGAGCGTGCCTAGCAATGTGACCGCAGACTCGATCCTCGAGGTTTCGTACTCTGGTAACCACCACTTGGGTTCTGCCAACATGGGTGCCAAGAACGATGGCAAGAGTGTTGTTGGTCCTGATACCCGAGTCTGGGGAACCAAGAACCTGTTTGTTGTTGATGGCAGCATGCACCCCGAAGTTCCTACTGGAAACACTCAAGCTTCTATCATGGTGGCCGCTGCGCACGCCGCAAACAAGATTCTGGACGTCTCTTCTAAGAGATACTAAGCAACATATCTCTACCTAAGCAATAAAGGGGAAGAGTCAAATAACCAATGTTTCTAGATGTATATAATGTATCTCCTTGAGGACCAAGAAAACCGGCCCGACCAAGATGGTAGGTAATATATTATATGATAAGTAGTTATACAATGAGAATTATATGCTTTATTTAGATACCTACTTATAGTAACTGAGGCCAGGTTTGCTAAATCTACACAGAGCAAGAGAGTATACTCTTATGAGTAGACTTCACTATAAGAGCGCTTTAATTAATATTAATAAAAGAAAATACTGAGAAATACCTATCTATTTAATATCCTTAGTTTAGTATATTAATTTAGTTTCTTTAGCATATTATTACATAGCTTTACCCAATGTAGGTAGGCATCTATTCTATCGAGTAGGTTATCAGTGGCAGGAGGTGATTTAATACTTCACTTCGAAGCTGCCTTCCCTATCACGGGATGCACACTCACCTATCTCATGCTACTGAGGTACTTTACCTTCCAACCATTAACCTCGTTTTTATCGTCCCATTATTATTCGATCTCACAGTGAGCTTCTCTTCTGTTTGAGCATTTTCATTCTCGTTTTCATCCTTATTGTGGAGATTAGCGTGCACTGCAGCTTCATTGTACCAGAAATATTTAAGCAGCTACTTCTACCCTCTCTCTCATTCAATATGTCGCTACCCGGCAAAGAGGGCAAGCATTTGCTTAGTCCGAGTCCGCACTCCAACCAAATCAACACCAAGAAAAGTCGGGCAATCTACGTTATTGAGTCGCCTGGAGGTACTATGAGAGAGATCGATCCTTCTGAGCGTCATCAGCCTGTGGCCTCTTCGAAGGCTGCAGAGCCCAAGGCTTCTGGGCTGGAAAACTTTGGGCCTCCTCTTGGCTCTTCACTTGCTGAGCCTCCTCTTACCGGCTCTCCGCTTCGTACTGCATCGCTCCCTGTTTCCTCAAATCCTCAAAGCGCGAACTCGCAACAAACACAAAAGGAGAAACCTTCAAACCAGCGTCCTCGTCGCAGAAACACCAACCAGGACCTCTCCCAAGAACATCTCAGCACCCTCTCCGTTCGCGAGAAGCTCCGCAAGGGCATCGCCATGGGCTTTGCCAACAATATGACCTATGAAACCGCCACTCACGGTATGGTCCAATCCGACCCTCAATACCACCGTCGACCTCAGCCCATAGATTCCATGACTATTGCTGGAATGATGAAGAGAACGAACATGTCCAACCACATGGACCACGACCTATTTTCTCACCATTTTTCGAAAAACCCTAATGGAGAGAATATGGTAAACCACGAATTGACCAACAAGAAACCCGGAGCTTCTGAGCCTTCCCGTCTTCGAAAGAAGAAGATGCAGCATTTCCAGGCAAGGGAGCCTCACCTGTAAGTCAATCATTATGCACAGCGTCGTTTGAGGAACCGCTGCTCATAACTTATCTAGGATCTTTGCCAGCGAAAGGCTTCAGGTTATAACCGAAGCGGTCAACTTTCAACGCTTCAGCCCTATTCCTTTGCCTAAACTCCGTCCAAGCGCCATCATGCTTGTTGAACCTTTCATTTATTCCGATACTTCAATTCAATCGAGCTTTGCTCCTAACCCCCCGAGCTTAATATCCTGGCTTGGATGGGCATCTCGACGCTTTGGATACAAGAAACTCGAGCTCGACTCCATCACTTTCAAACACGACTTGAAAGCAAACAGGTTGGTGCAGCGGAGCACAGCCACTAATCCGCAGAGTTCAGAATCGACTCTAGAATCAGTCGCGGCCGAGGATGCCTTCGAGATCGATACACTGAAAGGCAGCATCACCCTGTATGAAGCCAACATGTGAGTTTCCCAAAAGCGCAAACAGAACCACAAGACTGACAATCATATAAAGTGTTTGCGGAAGCCCTTTGGAGTGGCAAAACTGGACATGGTTCAAAATCACCAAGCCGCTCTTTGATATTGAGGGTCCTGTACCGGAGGAGCTGAACCAGATGCCTCAGACCACCCTTGTTTTCGCAATCCCCACGGCCAAAATTGAGAAGATCAAGGAAGAGTAGTACCCACCCTTGACAGCTCCTCAAGCTGAAAGCCAAGAGCCACCCAAGCCAGACCGGCCTGTCAAGCTTGGGGATTTTGGCCGACTAAAGCTAGATGCCTACACCGACGCAGCTAGACGTCAGCTCACACTCGAGTGGAAGTTTAGCAAAAACGGGATCCCAAGCTTCTCAGTCACACCTCGCCCATGGTTTATGCACGACCGAGGCTTCCCCCCTGATTTCCTTTGGGTCGAGTGCGCCCCTTGCTATTCTGGACAAGACCGCTGGTGGCATACTGTCCTTAACCAGGCTCTCAACGAACGAGCCCAATGGGATTATGTCCAGCAACTCATGGCAGGCAACGTCTGTCTCGTTGAGGCCAAGTCCAAGCAAGGTGGTGGATGGATCCACGTCAAGCCCGAAACGCAGCCGTACAATGCTGGGCGTGGCCTGGGGCCCGATTCGGGTCCCGGTGGCCGTCGAGTAAAGACGGCACGCGTAGCATCTGGGCTACGCAATGAGGTTCAGCATGAATGAGAATGATCGACCAGGTAGATCTTGATACTGTAGTAAGTCAAATACGGGGATCATTTGTGGTTGCCTGTTATGGACGCTGATGTGAGATGGAGACGGGCTCCACCATCAGAATTAGGACGGCAATGGCAGGATTGTTCAACTTCAGGCAGACCATTGGCTATTGCTGGATGTCTGATTTGTGGTTGGCCGTGAGGTTCGGTAGTTGGCAGCTAGATTATCATGTCAACCAACACAATAAGTAAGGGCTGGAGATGAGGGTCAACCTACACTGATGGTCTAGTCTTGCTCTGAGAGTAAGTTATGAAGCTCTCATATTTTAGATTACTTCTTTTTCTTTCCTTTAGACTTTTCTTCCTCCTCCTTCTTGTCCCCAACCATACCCGCCCTGGCAAATGCATCACTTGCCACGGCGGTGATCAGCCTGAATCGCTTTGACCCCAAATGGGCACCCCCGTACCAGCGTGTAACCACGACCATTGAATCCCAGAGGTCCATTGACTGCATCAACTGCAGAAGACGGGATCCGGCACCCGACTCACCATCGTCATTAGATTGTTGATAGCCAGCGCCTTCACCTCTGATACGCCACGCCGTGATATTATGCGTGGCATTGCGTATACGTTTGTCCGATTCGAGCAGAGACTCGACGTACAAATTGGCTTGTGAGGGGGATGTTACGGGAGCAACGTGTGCTATGAATTCTGTAATGCGCTTCGAGGGCGTCCAGGACGGGGGTTGTGATTTAGGCAAAATGTTTTGCACTACCCGCTTTGCAGACATTGTGTAATTGATACAGAATTGAATTGACCAAGACAATAAGGCGACTAGATCAAGTTGTGTTTCAATGTCTTGATTTGATGTCTTGGTATACCTTGAAGCAGCCAGCCACAGCTACAGTGAGTGGTGTACGTAGTACGGTACTGTATCATGGACAAGTCTTGAACTTGACAAAGTCTCCAAGCTCAATTAGGGAGCTCCAAGCAGCTTAGTGGTCCCCGTCTACTATGATTGGTTACTCTTACTTTCCAGGTCATAGTCTACCTGAGGATAGCTAGCTAATCATGGCGGGGCGGGTTAATATCAAAGCCGAGAAAGCGCAAGCATTGGAGCCTCCCCGCCAAAAATCCTCCATATCCACATCCACCACTGAACTTTTCTGGATGTGCGCGCCGCCCCTCAACAACTGTTCTTTTAGCCTTTGCCCCTCCGACACCGACATCCCCGGTACTCTTTTTCCCTCCCCATCGACGACGTCTGACCGAGTTGGCCGTTTCTCAGGAATAACAGACGTTGAGCCGATTCAGATAAACCAAAAGACTCGCCCATCATGCAGGCTCCGGTGGTGGTTATGAGTAAGTTTACCTACCTAAATAACCCCCACACTGGGCTGCGAACCCCTGGGCCCTGACCCCGAGAGGGGAGCTCTTGATATGCTTTTCAACGGCCTTGAAGCTGACTGAGATGCTACAGACACCAACAGCGGTGAGAGGCAGACCGGCCGGAAAGCTCAGTTGTCAAACATTGCCGCTGCCAAAACGTGCGTATTCGTCATTGCCATTGTCCCTCTATCGAGTCGCGTGCACCGACCCTAACAACCGATGCCAGTGTTGCCGATATTATTCGATCATGCCTGGGTCCCAAGGCCATGCTAAAGATGCTGCTCGACCCCATGGGCGGCATCGTCCTTACAAATGATGGCCACGCTATCCTCCGAGAAATCGAGGTCTCCCACCCTGCCGCGAAGAGCATGATTGAGCTCAGCCGGACACAAGACGAGGAAGTTGGCGATGGAACTACAACTGTCATTATTTTGGGTAAGAGGACTTGGCTATCTCTGCAATGTCTGGTTGAACATGCCACTGACTTCTCCTAGCTGGTGAGATCCTGGCGCAAGCTCTTCCTCAGCTCGACCGTAACATCCACCCTGTCGTCATCATTTCCGCCTTCAAGCGAGCCCTCAAAGATGCACTTGAGATCATCGAGGAGATCTCTCTGCCGATCGATGTTAACGACGACAAGGCCATGTACCAGCTCATCTCCTCTTCAATCGGCACCAAGTTTGTTTCGCGATGGATGGACCAGATGTGCGACCTCGCCCTCAAGGCGGTCCGCACTGTGACGTGGGAGGCCGGCAACGGCAAGACTGAGGTCGACATCAAGCGATATGCCAGAGTGGAGAAGGTGCCCGGCGGCGAGATCGAGGACAGCAGGGTCCTCGACGGTCTGATGCTCAACAAGGATATTACACATCCCAAGATGCGCCGGCGCATTGAGAACCCCCGAATCGTCCTCCTCGACTGCCCCCTTGAGTACAAGAAGGGCGAGTCGCAAACCAACATCGAGATTACCAAGGAAGATGACTGGAACCGAATTCTGCAGATTGAGGAGGAGCAGGTCAAGTCTCTGTGCGATGCCATCGTCGCTGTCAAGCCTGACCTTGTCATCACTGAGAAGGGCGTCTCTGGTGAGATTCTGATTCACGACCCCTGAACGAGACGAGCTTACTAATTCGAACATAGATCTTGCCCAGCACTACTTCATGAAGGCCAACATCACAGCTCTCCGCCGAGTGCGAAAGACCGACAACAACAGAATAGCCCGTGCCACCGGTGCCACTATCGTCAACCGAGTAGAGGACCTTCAGGACTCCGATGTCGGTACCCGATGCGGTCTGTTTGAGATTGAGAAGATTGGCGATGAGTACTTCTCATTCCTCACCAAGTGCCAGGACCCCAAGGCCTGCACGGTTCTCCTCCGTGGTCCCTCCAAGGACGTGCTCAACGAAATTGAGCGAAACCTCCAGGATGCGATGGGTGTCGCCCGTAACGTCATGTTCTCCCCTCAATTATCGCCGGGAGGTGGTGCTACAGAGATGGCCGTATCGGTGAGATTGGGCCAGCTCGCTAAGAGCATCGAGGGTGTTCAGCAGTGGCCCTACAAGGCCGTGGCAGATGCTCTCGAGGTTATCCCCCGAACTCTGGTTCAGAACGCTGGCAAGAGCCCCGTCCGTGTGTTGACGGATCTCCGAGCCAAGCAAGCCGAGGGCAAGTGCACCTGGGGTGTCAACGGTGACACGGGTGGTCTTGCGGATATGAAGGAGTACGGAGTGTGGGAGCCTCAGGCTATCAAGCTCCAGAGTATCAAGACCGCCATCGAGGTATGTTTCGTCTTCTCAATGTACAGCTACAGGACAAAACACTAACAAATTTGACAGGCTGCTTGCCTTCTGCTCCGAGTGGACGACATCTGTAGTGCCAAGAAGGCGGCGCAGATTGGCGCCCCCGGCGGCGGCGACGAGTAGAGAGATCGTGAGGATGTACTTGGATGACGATGAATGATGTTCGGGTGCTGTGACACATACGGGAGTGATAGTGGGAAACAAAGTCCGGAGGCAGGCGTGCAATTCGGGCTGTTTACGAATGTCTGTTTGGGTGGACTGGTCATACCCCTCTGTACTAGCCGAAAGAGCAAAATAGACAAACAAGGAAAAGAACAAGGGAGTGTCTGGGCCGAGTATGAAAAGCCCTGGCGACTCTATTTCAAAGATGAAAGAAATGGGTATCACATGAATTACCTGACCAACGAATACTGCCGCTTCTACTTACAGGCTCTTACGAACCGTTCCTCCTGCGGTCTGGGCCTCAAAATCTCGATTCTGTTCTAATATCTTCCTTCTCCCATGACCTTTTCGTGCAACTATGCATGACCCTCTTTTTGGTTGTTTGGTTTGTGTTTTGTGTTCTTGTTACTCTGCTCAATCGTCTTCATCGTGAATGACTAGACCTGCAGGTTGCGCAGATGGTGTTGATTCCGAGTCGTCTTTGCCAGGCTGTGTCTTGGTGTTCGAGTCAACATCAGCAGCAGTCTTCTGAGTCTCGTTCTCTGCCCGCGGCGAGTCGCTGTTTGGCTTTATCGGGTTTGGCTTCTTGTCAGTTGCAGCAGGACCCTTGCCCTTCTTAGATTTACGAGCTTTCATTTTCTCCCTCTTCTCGCGGTTCTTGCGCGTGCGCTCGTCATCTTTGCGATCGCGATCACTCTTATCCTTATTGAACTCTTCAATGTCCTTTTCATGTCGTAGATCCTCGTCCATGCCGCGCAGGCGCTCGTACTCGCGCCGTCGGCTGGCCTTGTAGACGTGGAATTCACCGGAGCCGGCACCTGCACTGGAGCCCTGGACATTGGTGACGATCTCGGGAGGCGCCGAGCGCGAGACGGAGCTGCCGGGGCCGGAGACGGACGAGTCGGGAACACGAACGTTCTGGTCGGGCTTGGCGAAGAGTGCGTCTACCGACGCGGCTTGGGCTGAGAGAGGAGTGAGGGCGCGCTTCTTTGTGGGACGGTGGGAACGAGGGTCGGCCGAAGTTGGCACGGATTCGGGGCCGGGAGCGGACATTGTTTTGCGAAGAGTAAGACTGAGTCAATGAGATGTATGTTGGCAGCTGGGCGAAATCGTGTCTGATCTAAGATGAGAATGGGCTGAGGGACGCGTGATGGGACGTCGACGGGCGCGTTTGACAGCCTGAATAGGCAGAGGATCGTCGGATGTAAAAGTCACCGGTAATAAGAATGCGTCGAGAGGGCTTGTAATTAAGGCAGGATTCTTTGAAACGAAGCGGTCAAATGGGAAGCGTGACACGTGAAAATAAGACCGGTAGAGGGGCGGCGGGATGTTGGTGTTGACAGGATAAGATAGATGATACTACTACGTAGTACGTACCTAGATCTGGTCGGGCAGGGTGGCGCCAAGAATTTAGCCCGACGCACCTCAGGTACCTAAACAGCCACTGATAGAAAAGCTGACACCACTGAAATGGTCTTAAGCGCGCGGCAGTTGGTTTCCGCACTTTCAGGTACCTCACAATAGAGAGCTTAAGCCGCGTCAGCAATCACAACTAGAAATTGGATTTGCATGATAAACATGTGATTGATTAAACAGGCAAGTCTGCTATCCAAGACATACATAATCAATGTGAAGGTGACGAGAAAAGGGCAATGTTAGACGAAGATACAACAAGAAAGTACCTGAACAGGCGTCTATGGATTTATCCAGAAAGTGTGGTGTGGAATCTGCCGCTTCCAGATCACATCACCTAGATTTAGCCAGATGGACAGTGCCGTGACCAAGCAAACAGGGGAGTTTGAATGGTTGCATCGAGAGATAGATCCAGTAAATCTTAATTAACCGTACGAACATAAACACCACGAGATCAATCATGAACACGGACATGACAGAAGGGGGAGGCCCGTTAGAAATCAAGAAAAATAGAACATGTAGGAAAAATGCATGGAAAAGCATGACTGTCCAGAATCGTCACACCCAGAGATGCCGAAACGGTCAGAGTTACTTGATCTGGCCCTGCAGATCTCCACGATTGGCCGATAGAGAACCACCCCTCTCAGATTGCCAGATTCTCATCACCTTTGACAAGGGAGCAGGCACGCAAGGGCCAACAAAGTTCCAAGGGGACGGGACGGGCTGGCGGGCTAGACAAAGTAGAATCATATGATTTCGGGGCAGGCCTAGATGAGGTGAGTACCAACGGATATTCGCCGCCGCGGCCCTGGAAAGTAGACACGTCAAAAGCGGGATCGTATCGTGATGATATGGTTCGGACTTGTATCGCCAGACAAAAGACAGGTTTCCATTAACCGGGGGCCGCTAACAATAAGTCCGACTGTCTGTCTGCACCTTAATTCAACCGTTTGCGGGCCTGTCCCTCAGATCGTGCCATGGGGAGCTGGGTTTATCTTCCCCCTTAGTGTAGCATTCGTATCATTGGCAAGGGTTGTGAAAGGTTTGGTTGAGACTAGCTCATATTCCAAGAATCTGAATGGGCTGTTTTATTTTGTCTCTGTTTCTGATTCCGATTCTGTGTGATAACGAATTTCGTGGAACTGGCGGGTGAAATGTTGAATGTCATTGGACAATAGCCGTGTGCTTGGAGGGTTGGCAAGCGACGACTAAGCTGCTTTCCTTGTTCTGTCGAAAGATGGCGGGGCGCTCCGGCCCCAGTACCTGCCTTAGATGTACCCTGGCCTGAGGTGTGAGGTCTGAGGTGTGCCTGCCTTCCACCATTCCGCTCGGTTGGAAGGCACATTCCCAGTTCCCTCCAGCTACAGCTGGCTGCCGGGCCCTGGGCTGGGCTGAGGTGGTGGGGATCCAATCCCGACATTTTTTGGTGGGGCTTTCCATTCGGGAACATGGTTGCATTTGCCCTCGCTCTCACTTGCTTCAGGTGTCTGGCGAGGGGCAAGTTGTCAAGCCTCACTAAAACACTAAAAAGACGTAGCATGCGTTAACCCAGCTTTCTTCTTTTTATGACGCTCAGCTCCTTCCTTCTGCTCCTTCCGTTTCTCCTACATTAACTCGCACTTTCCATCCTCTTCTCCTCCTTCCTACTCAGTGACTCAACTCTAGCTTACCAATTGCAACCTACTATTTTCCCATAACCTAATACCTAAAGTATCTCGCAACCTCAACTCTACCTAACCAACAATCGTCAATCTCGAATATCTACACATCAACCAACCCTTTACCGCCTTGGTCCGATCATTCTACGCGAACTTCACCGCTTTATATCACAAATTAGCCAGCGACTGCCTTTCGATATCACATACAAATCATCATGACCAAACCGAGGTTAATCATTCTCGTCCGCCACGGCCAGTCCGAAGGCAACAGTACGTTATTCCTCCAACATCCTCTCCCGCCTGCACTCAGCTTCGATTTCATTCTTGCCTTTCCAAATATACATACTTACAAATACCCCTAGAGAACCGCGAAATTCACCAGACTGTTCCCGACCACAGAGTCAAACTTACTTCAGAAGGTTGGAGTCAAGCCCGCGATGCCGGCCGTCGTCTCCGTAGCCTTCTCCGCCCCGACGATAAACTCCACTTCTTTACCTCGCCATACCGCCGAACACGGGAAACCACAGAAGGAATCCTTGAGAGCTTGACCTCTGACGATGCCTCTCCGTCACCTTTCCAGCGATCCGATATCAAGGTGTACGAAGAGCCTCGACTACGTGAGCAGGACTTTGGTAACTTCCAGCCATGCAGCGCCGAGATGGAGCGCATGTGGCAGGAGAGAGCTGATTACGGCCATTTCTTTTACCGTATACCCAACGGCGAGAGCGCTGCGGATGCCTATGACCGTGTAAGCGGCTTCAACGAGAGTTTGTGGCGACAGTTTGGCGAAGACGATTTTGCCAGCGTTTGCGTACTAGGTACGTTTCCGCCGTAACACTTTGATTTGTTTCCTACTAACAGCATGTTTGCCAGTGACCCATGGACTCATGTCCCGTGTCTTCCTCATGAAATGGTACCATTTTACTGTCGAATATTTCGAAGATCTCCGCAATATCAACCACTGCGAGTTCCTCATCATGCGCAAACAGGAAAACAACAAATACCTTCTCGAGAACAAGCTGCGAACTTGGTCCGATCTGCGGCGCGAGCGCAAGGACAAAGAGGACAAGGACAGTTCGAAACTCCCACGTACCAAGACCTTTGTCGTTACACGTCGATGGGGTGGATGTCCCAACGGCTGTGACCATAGTCGCCACTATGTGAAGCGGGATGACTTAGAAATTATGCGCAAGAAGGATCACGAAAACGGTGGGCCAGAACCCTATGGCGAGGTTGCAAGTCCAGGCGAGATTGTCACGATTGTCAACCGGAAGCAAAAGTCTCAAATCAACTGCGTCGCCAGCAAAAGTGACAATGCCACACCCGAGGCCCCCGAGGAAGATGGCCCTGAGATCGACATCTCATCAAACCATGGATGCAAGTCCGTTTCTGACCTCAACGACACACCTTCAGTGATCTCCGCCAGCGAATATATTCAGTCGCCCTACCTACACATTGGTCGCGATGGTGGCGGCAGTTACTCTGGCCACACCTCTGCCGCCGAGACTGACAATGACTCGTCGGAGGATGAGAACGTAAGCTTACACCGCATCGCCTCCCTCAATGCTCACTTAAATAAAAATGTTGGAGAAAAGGGCGACAAACCCCCCTACAACCAGAAGCCCCTCCTCAAGGCCGGTGCTGAGCATCTCACGTATACGAGCGATAAGGACAGTCCTGACGAATTTGCCCGCACTAACCGTCTTGGTGACGCCTCCACTGATGCTTCTTGTGATGGCGACGCCGAGCTCCTTGAGGATTTGGACCATGCTGAGCACGTGGATCGTAGCATCCGTGGCAGCGTTTATTGATGAAAGCGCACTTGGATGAATCTACTCTCACTCTCTTCCTACGACTTCAAACTCATGAAAAACAGCGGATACCAGCCCGCCGACGCGGAGCAGATCTGTTTTGATAATGACCACATCTTTACTCTAATGACGAATGACTTTGGGGGGTTAACAATGGCACGGAAAAGTAATGAATAGAATGACCGACTATGCTGGCATGGTTTTGATATTTAGCTATTAGGGAGGTCTGGATAATTATCTGTTATGATAGCATCATATTGGCATAACATATTTATTCCTCCTAATCTCATCGTCGGGGAACAAGAATTAACGTGACCATGTTTAATTTTGAAAAGTTTCATAATTTTAACTGCTTCATGAGCATTGTATAACACCATGTTGGAAAATGCACCGCCGCCACCTCTTTTCCCACGGCGTCTATCTAGATATATAAATATTGAACCAAGTTGGATAGATTCAACCCATTCAACTTCCTCAACCCCGTTTCCATGCATACCCCCTTTCTTCGCCAAATACCAGAAAAACAACATGTATAATAATAAACCCAGCAAAGCTTGTACCTTGCGCTCTCTGTCTTTTTCCATTCGACCGACGTGGCACATGGGCCTCTCAACAGATAGTAATGGTTGCAAACCAACAAGAACAATGCAAATACAAAACTCCCTAACACCATATCCGGTCTTCAAGCC
Organism: Fusarium sarcochroum; assembly: GCA_013266185.1. Classification (NCBI taxonomy): domain Eukaryota; kingdom Fungi; phylum Ascomycota; class Sordariomycetes; order Hypocreales; family Nectriaceae; genus Fusarium; species Fusarium sarcochroum. The sequence continues at coordinate 80,100 of JABEXW010000243.1, forward strand.
CCCAAGACCTCCAGACGTCATTCGGCCTGTGTGAGAAAATAGTAGAAAAGAAACAAAGGCTTCAGAAAGACAGACCACGGGCGCAAAATTAGTTGCCGTCGAGGCCCCAATACAAAACCATACCGAGGCGTTAAGGCGGTGGGTAATGTCCCGTGGTATGCAGAATAGAGTCTCCCGACCAAAGCGGGAAATTCGTCTTTGGTATAAAGAATCATTTAGGTCGGAGATAGGCCATGTTGGTGCAGCAGGACCATGTGTCTCGGTAGCCCTGCAGAACCGCTAAGATACTTTCCGGCCTAAAATAGAAGCTGCCGTAATATCATTATGTATAGAGCGGAAAAGTCATAAACCGTTATAGAATGCAAGAAAGGATCAAAGTAAGATGCGGAGGTTGCGAATGTGCAATGAACACTTTCGAGGAGTGGTAAGAGTGTCGTAATCAGAAGAACTTAGACATGGCTCTACTGAGATCGATGAAGTCGACCGGTTTCGTGACGTAGTCACTAAATCCCGCCGCAACACACTTGTCCTGTACGTCTGACATGACGTTGGCTGACAGAGCGATGATGGGCATTGGGGGATAATGGCTGGCGATTTCCCACTGTCGAATCTCACGGCACGCCTGGTAGCCATCTTTGCGAGGCATATGAAGATCGCACTAGAGGGGTAGATGTTAGTAACTAGGGACTTCTTATGGGAGACTTGAGGGCTTTGTATAGATCGACATACCAGGATGAGCGAGTAGTGCTTGTGCGGCTTGGACAAAACCATGTTGGTGCACTCAGCACCATCAACGGCAATCTCAACATCGACACCAATCTTCTTCAAGTATTTCATCAACACCTTCTGGTTGACAGGGTTGTCCTCAACCAGCAACACCATATAGCCCTTGTTGCCCATGCGCCGTTCAATCTCCTGGTAGCTAGCCTTCTGATTCTCGACCATTTGCTGTGCTGTAGAACGATTTCGGTCTATGCTGAGATCGCGCATCTTGTTTGGATCGAAGATGACAGCGAACCGAGACGGTTTCACAGGTTTGTAGATAAACGTCACCAGGTTGTCTGAGAGGAGTTGCTCATACTTGGTGTTGGCTGCCAGCTTGATGACTGCCTGCCGTTGCACCGAGTCTGACAATACGAGGATGGTCGTCTTATCGATCGTCTGTGACTTCGTGATGTCATCCATTAGACCGATAATAGCCTCGGCTGAAGGAAGGTTGATGACAATGTGTGTGAACTTGATGGGATCCTCGCCGCCGATCAACGTCTGCGCCTCCTCAACGCTTGCCAAAGCAGTGATTTGATGGGGTACGTCCTTTGGCAGAGTCATCTCGATGTGCTGAGTAGTGGCCTCGCGACTATGGAACTGAGGGCAGATGATGAGAATTGAATACATAGGCGGCCGGAAGTCCTCGGGTGATCCGCTGCCAGGCAAGAGGTGAGTGCCGGGAGAGCTGCGTCCTGAAGGCATCTCCAACTTCATCTGAGACAAATCCTGCCCGCTAGCCTTGGCTGCCTCGCTGAAGCGGGCCAGTCCTCCCGTGACAGATGTGGCAGACGATCGATCGGTAACTTGCGACTTGGCTGAACGAACAGATGGGTTCGAGCTACCGACAGAAACGCCTCCGGGCGATGTGAATTCAGATGTTGTGCCTCCAGGACTAGAGGTTTCGACGTTACGCAGATGTCTCGGCGGAGGCAGAGGTTTGATAGTGTTAGGAACATTGTCCACGGCCTCTGGTCTTGGCGTAAATACACTGGTAGGCGGGGGACTGTCGGGCAGGTTGGGATGGTCATCGGCTGTAGGAAGACCGAATCGTGCTGTGAAGGTGAAGGTAGAGCCCTTCCCAGGTGTTGCCCGACCCGTCATGTTACCGCCATGTAGTTCAGCCAGCTGTCGTGAGATGACAAGGCCAAGACCACTGCCACCGTGTTGGCGCGTGCTGCTTCCATCGATTTGGCTGAATGGTTTGAATATCAAATCAGCCTCCTCCTTCGAGAATCCGCGACCCGTGTCAGTAACAGAGAATTCGAGCATAATCTCGTTCTCGCCCACGTTGGAACCCTCCGCAAGGTATACACGGCACCGACTAAAGACCTCGCCCTCGGAAGTAAATTTGATAGCGTTGCCGGTGACATTAAGTAGGACCTGGCGAATTCGTACCTTGTCGCCCTTGACCCATGCAGGCACATCAGCCTCGACAAGATAGTTCAGCTCTAGACGTTTAGCAATCGCCATGGTTGAAACAAGTTCGTTGACGTCTTCGATGATAGATCTGGTGTGGAACCACTCGTACTTCAGCTTCATCATACCGGCGTCAACCTTGGATAGATCCAGAATATCGTTGATAATCATAATCAAGCTGTTGGCACTCGTCTGGATCGTATTGGTGTAGTCGAGCTGCTCTTCGTTCAAGGTAGTGTCCTGCAGGAAGCTGACCATGCCCGATATTCCAATCAAAGGAGTACGAATTTCGTGGGACATGTTGCTGAGGAATCTTCCCTTGGTCTCCATGGCTTCTTTCAATTTGGTCTCGAGTAGCTTGTGGTCGTTAATATCCGTTGCTGAGCCAAAGTAAGAGCTCGCGCCAGCACCAAAGTCGATAGTGTCAATTTCAACACATCGGATAAGGTGCCAGCGGTATTCTCCAGTTTTGGATAATAACCGGACCTCAGTCGTGTATGAAACTCGACCAGCGCTATCGGTAGCCACCTTGATGATGCCTTTTCGTGCTAATTCGGTCAAGTCTGCGGCTGGCCATTCGTACGCCGAACTGCTGCTAGAGCTATTGTTTCGAGACAGCGCCTGCTGCGCATTACGAAGAGGCGAGTCCTGCGGTGTACGAGATTTGGGCGCTTGTATCGTACTTGTCGACGCTGCCTCAGATTGTGTGGATCCTTGTCGATATATCTTGTGTTCTCCTCCGTGTGGCCGTGTGTCAGGTGTTGAAGGCTGAGTGGAGGGTATGCGACATTTAGCAAGATCATCAGGGTGTACGAAATCCATGAAACCCAATCCAAGTGAGTCAGAGAAGCTCTGGCCTGTATAGGACAGCCACTGTTCATTGGCAAATGTAATACCTTCATCCTCTGTTGCCGTGAAGATGATTTGCGGGATGAGGTTGGCGAGTAATCGGTGCTTGGCCTCCGAAGCCTCAATCTCCTCCTGTCGGGCGGCTTTGAGCTCAGCAATATGCTGATCGTGTATGTCCATGTACGATCCAAGAAACTGCATAATAACCCCCCTCTTGTCTTTTGATGCAACCGCTCTGGCATAGAACCATCTGTATGCACCATCAAATCGTTTGATTCGAACAGTTCTTGAAAATTGCTCCCCTGTACGGATGGAATGGCCCCATGCTTTCAAATATTCCTCTCGATCGTCCGGATGAAGGCTCCCCCATGGATCTGCGGCGAGGTCGGTTGCTGTTTGGCCCCGGTACGAAAGATAACGGCTGTTGACCCAGACAATTTCCCCGGTCTGCGGCAGTGCAACAAACACATGGGCGGGTAAGGAATCTAGAATCAGTCCCTTCAGTCTATCGGATGGCGGTGGCATATCAACAGCTGCAGTGGTTAATGAGCCGCTTCGAGAGGGGGCAGAAACAGGCGTCGGTCTAGCTGAAAGCGTGGAACTGGGTGGCAGAGACTGAAAGGTTGAGGCAAAATCCGCGCCATAAGAGTGCAGCATGCTGTGACCTTGACGAGTGCCGCGTCCGGACTTTGTAGTGTCAGCCAAATTCTGAGCTGCATTGTCATTGTTGACAGAATCCAGAGCATCTATACTGACATCCGGAGTATCTGTTTGTGTGGGCTTCTTCGTCGAACCGGCGGCCGAGTCATCAGAAGAAGTACGGGTTGTCTTGTTGTCAACAGACAAACTCGTATCCGATGTCTCCTGTGAAATAAAGGGGCCGCTGAGGCGGAGGCTTCGCTTCTCGGCGGGCGAATTGTCCTTGGAGGTTGTTCTTGCTCGTGAGGTGCCTGTGCCGCCAAATGTCTCGTGTCGTGTAGGTACAACCCGTTGCCTAGAAGTGAAATACCCTTCTCCCTGAGACGTCGCAGCAGGACTCGAAGTTGGTGGTGGTCGCTTGTCTCCAAGAAAGCCCCCAGATCCTTGATCCCATCCAGGTGTTCCCAGTGGAGACCCAGTAGCACTCTTGGACACTCCCGAATAGTCGCTTGGGCTTGTCATACTACCGGCTAAAGACTGGTGGGGAACGATGTCGTCAGCAGTAAGATAAGCCATGTTTTCGAGAGGACGTCCATCATGTGCAACCGCCCCAAATCCAGCCGTTTGTGGTCGTTTCCGCTGCAATCCTGCCAGCTCGGTCTCAAGGTTACTGTAGTGTCGGCACAGTGAGAAAGTCGTGGCCATATGGGGTGCAAGATGTTCGAGTGAGTGCTTCAAGTTTGATGGATAAGGGATGATTGGACTGAGAATAGATAGAATAGCAATTGGTGCCGGCTTGTCTTTCTTAAGGCTGTCTGGTGTGTTTCGGCCACCGTCCTCACTGGGGGCAGGAACAGTTTCGCTTTTAGCCCGGGAGTGAGACCTTTGCTCCATCAAGGTGCTGTCGAGTTTGAAAGTCCGAGTAGGTTTCGAAAGAAGGACATGAGAGAGGGGGATATGAAGAACGGTCCATGAATTATCAACACCAATAGCCTCGGGCGGTCGCATCCCAGTATAATCATCTGTACCAGTGTCTGGATTGAAGGAATCCTCATCCACCATAGCATCTGTGAAAAAGGGATTCTCTTTCGGGTCAGCCCGGACAGCCGGTGATGGAGCTGGTGATTGCGACCAAGGCGAGGGTGGCGCTTGTTCAAACTCTTCGTATTTAGGAGTTGGGGGGCGCGGCCTGTCTTCCTCCAAACGACCTTCTAACCGCGAGGCTATCGACTTTGCTCTGTCAGCAGCTGAATGGGTTTTGCTTCGAGTCGGTACACGGGAGCTGGCTGAGTTGAACATTGATGATAGTTTCGAAAACGAATCGGATCGCGATTTGCCAGAGTTCTTGGATGTGCCCGTGGAAGCCTCCTGACCAGCAGGTTTTGACTGCTTCAAAGGCTCAGGGGGGGCCTCATCCGCAAGATAAGGGTATGATCTAGTAAGTGCAATCGCTCTTCCACGTTCGAGTACTCGCATGACTCCACTGTGGTCGATAAGAGGGTCTGCCTCGTAATCAAGAGCCTGCAGCACTGGCAAAACACGACCCTGACCTTCCTTCTCCCCCATGAGCGGCGCTTCCCAGCTTGGGATCTGTTGCTCAATAGCGTCATGTTCGTCAAGAGCCGACTTATTCAGTTTGGCATAATCTTCCTGAACCTCTCGAGAGGCACGACCCGCAGGATAGTTGCTCTGACTCCTGGACAAAAAAGCAGGTCGACGAGCCTGTGCTGAAGGCTGGTTCTGGGCCCTCTCCTTGTTAGACTCGTACGTTGTGAACGAGTGCCGACTGAATAGGCCAGGTCGGCCAGCAGAGTTGACATGAAGAGTGTCGTCGGAAATTGAGGGTGCAGCATTGGATCCAGGGCCGGATCGATCGTAGTCGCTGGTACTGAAGACAATGCTACTGGGATGCTTAGCAGCCATATACCCAAGGCTGAGGTCGTCCTCTTTGTGTTGATTAAAGGTGGCCTTCTGACCCCAAGGAACATTTTCGATGTCTGTTGAGTCAGCTGGGATAGCCAGTGTTACCCGCTCTGCTTTATACACATCTCTCATGATTTGGATAACATTCGACCACCAAGCATCAAGTCCAGGCTCAGCCGCGAGCATTAAAGAAAGATCATACAAGTTCGGGTTAGGAAAATCAGGGTTTTGAGGCTGAGGCGACATGGCGGATGGGTTGAATGTGAAATTAGACGCTGGTGTAGAAGTGCTTGAGAGGACCTTGTCTTGGGCAGCCATACCCAAGACGTCAAAAGAACCATAGCTAGAAGATCGAGGAGCGCCTGTAGGCGAGAGTGTGGTGAAGGGTCTATGCAGATGTGAAGGCACAAATCCGGCGGGTATCATGCGTGGAAACGGGTAGGATGGTGTACCAGCGATGGGCCCTGGAGTGGGAGCGCCTCGAACGGTGGCGCCCGACTCGGTTGAAGTTGTCGTGAGAGCTGAGGTCTGAAGCGGTGAACTCGAAAGGCTTTCTTCGGGGATAGGAGAAACCCGATTCTTTTCGTTGGGGCTTGCCATCAGACCTCTGGCTGACATTTCGCGGCGTTCGAGATCGCGTGCGAGTTTTTCTCGATATTCGTTTAGCTGCTTCTGTGAGGAAACTTGCGTATGAGAAGCAATGGCACCAAAACCTGCACGCCGAGGACTCAATGCATCGAGACCGACAGGGGCTGTCAATGGTTCGCTAGTAGCACCCGGTTCCTTGAGTGAGGAAACGGTGCTATCGTCGGTAGGATTTCCTATCATGTTGTTGTGGACGCGGGGCTGCTTGGATTGAGCATCAAGGGGCGAGGATGGAGGGTGGCTCGGGTGGCGATCCGTCGTCATTGCGTCACGCGCGGTTGGTGTCGCAGTCGCATTTATAGTCGAGTTTGATGTCGATTCCGGCATCACACTTCCATTTCTGTCAGCGTTCGCAGACGGCTCCTCGAAGAAGGGAGAAGGTGACAAGATGGGCGATGAAGAGGGGCGAGTCGACAAGCCGTGTTGACGCGATGTTGAAAGGGTCGATGATATGTCGTCGCCAACCGGCGAGGTGGCTCTTTGCATACCTCACAAGGGAATGAGTCGTCGAAGGACCAACTCCTAAGTCCTTCTCGCCGGTAGGAAGAATGGTGTGGAGGACGATTCGCGATTTAAAGGATATATCAAACTAAGTGGTGGTGGAGGGGGATAGAGGTACTGTAGACGCTTGGTGCCCTCTAACCCCAAGCCAACGATGGCGACACTACAACAGCAGCAATAGTCCGGTGAGAAACTCCGGTTGATCAACAAACGAGGTGTGTTATCGACCGGCAGATAGGTCGAGACAGGTTGGGCCCAGGATCAGAGGGTGAGAGGGTCGTAGGATGTTCCAACGACGGGGCAACGAGCAACGCAACGCAGGAGGTTTGAGGGTAGAAAATTGGGGGTTCAACCACACACCGGTCCTTTGGAGTGTAGTGTGTAGTGTGCCTCTTCTGGTGCGGAGAGTAAAAAGGTAGCGGTGGTAGCGGTGGTAGAGAGGTGGACTGGCCCGGCCTGGTTAGTGAGAGAGACTGGAGACTCAAACGGGCACTTTGAGAGAGCCAACTTGAAGGTGGGTGAGGAAGTTGGCGTTTGGCCTGCAGCTGGTGCAGGTACAGCCAAGTATAGTCTGATTGCTTTGGCGTACCGTTGGGCTTGCCAGGGTAGAGATTATACTTGATGGGTACTTCCGGCCCACGATACTCCACAGAACGGGGTAGGTAAACCCAACCCTGCACGCGATGACGTAGGGAAAAGACCCTCAGGAAAGAAGCAAAAACCACTAACCTACCAGCCCAGTAGATAGGTAGGTACGTACCCGACAAGCCAGCCCTCAAGCAGCCCAGCAGTCGCGATGAGAGGGCTATCAACTGGGCTCTTTCTTTTAGCCGCACACAATACTCTCAACCATGAATCGTTTCACAATCAATACCATCCATAACATCTACCATCTATCTTTTCTCTCTCTAATCTTCCATCACCACCTGGCTACGTCGCATTGCATGCACGGACTTGGGCAGTGATGACGGTCGTCCTAATAATAAGCAACAGCGAATCAACATTATCCATGCGTTCAGGGGATTGGCTGGTCGGTGCTCTTGCTCCTACTCCCTCCTGCTCCTCGGCGCAGATTACAATGAGAGACCAATGGCTGTAAAAGTGGGCGTTGGCTACTGGTGCATCACCATCGTCATCGTCTGCTATCCCTGGTCTCCCGCCAAGCCTCAGCCCCAACCGGCGTTTTCTCTGTCAAATGCTGCCATCCTATCCGCAGCAACCTTTGGTATGTACCGTACCCTTACCATTCATTTAGCGGTTTGGTGACCTCCACTGAGTAGGTAGCTCTGTTACTCACGACCATCGTCCGCCCTATGGCCCGCATCCAATGGCTGTCAGGTACGCTGTAGGTACACAACCTTTCTTTTGCAAACGATACGCCAGCATTTATCAAGAGGGTAGCAGTGGCTGGCATTAACCCAGTTTCTGGGTCTGTCTTTCTGTTCCCCCTTGCCCATGGGAATCTAGGGAGAAAGCCTCCGTGACAGCAACCACTAGTAGTACGTAGTAATATATGGTTGTTTTTTTTAGTTGACAGCGATCGGCAAGAGAGAGAGAACTTCTCCATTGTTCCGGATTCCTCCACATACTCGGAGCCGACTATCAACGGAGGTATCTTTCGACCGCTTTAACAGTATCCGTACCGTAGCTTCGTACCTTCGAAATAGAGGTGCGCTCGCTCTCTATCGTTCCAGGATCATTTACCATCATTCTTTATGTTCCTTCTACGGAACGAAATAGCACTCGAGCCACCATCGCAACATGTCGCCAGTTGTGGCCTTTCCCCATGGACTCCTCTCGTTCTCCCTAGAACTCAGCTTGCTCTCTGAGCATTTTTGACTGGAGTCCCAAGGACAAAGACCTTAACCTTGCGACTTTTCTGAGATCGAGGTTCTTCGTTATACTCCTCCCTGACAACACCACTACGAAGACAGCAACAGTTCATTTCGATGCGCCGGCCATTCTATTGATACCTAGCTTAGCCCTACATTTTTCTCCTACTGTGCTACTCATCCTGTCTAAACTGCTGGACAGTCTTTGTTAGGCGGGTCAGTTGCCAAACTACAGTAACTAGCCAGCTCAATGGATTCCGCCAACCCGTCATGAGTTGCATGGGGTGAGACTGACTTCCTCCAGCTCCCCTATTCGCTCCTGGCGCCGCCAAGCAGTTAAATCCGACCACACTCAACGCCCAATTGACATCACAGTGGCTTCTCTCACAGGCGTCCTGCCTGCTACCCGTTGTGTTGTCATTCGTGGAAACAACCCGCCTCGCCGAAACCGATGATTGACTTTTACCCCTCCAGGGAATGACCTTATTGGCTTTTGCCCTGGACCTGCGAAGTTTAAGAGCCAGAGAGGGAATTCCTCGAGCCTCGTTCTCCCCGATAACTAAAGGGAACAAGCTGCAATTTACAAGGACTCTCAGGTGCTCTCGGGTCACGGAGCGTATCTCGCCAGTGGGGAGCCTTTCCTGGGGTCAGCCCTCAATTTCAAATTTCCAAATTACCAGATTAGGACCAGCGTCCCGGCCTGCCACGCGGGCTTGTGGATTGATGGAATGCAGCCGGACAGGCAAAAGAATGACAACCACTGAAAGTTCTACTGCCTACCAGGGATCTTTTTATCAACATACCGGGCTACCGATGGGCCCTCGGCTCTTCTCTACTATCGAAAGCTGTTGGGATGGATCCTAAGGATAAACTTACCAGTGCAGACTATTTATCGCCAGGTAATTACCCAGAGACAACCGCCTGGCAAAGCCTCCGGTGGTTAGAGACAAAGGGGGAATCTCCCCACTTAGTAACAGCTCATTCAAGCGAAAGTGCCATCACCAACGCTGGTGCAGTGCAGTACAGGTTTTGTTTCCTTAAGTTAGGCGCATTGTGCGCTTCCATACATGACATGGGCCCTGCAAGCCGTCCACTCAACTGAAATCTGAGATATGATGAGCTAGTACTTCGTCTCCCGAAGTGCCAGGCTGCCAGCTAATTATAAAGGTACGGTACACAGAGGAATGAGGACTACCTATCGTTCTACAACAGGCTCAGCTGCTGTTGTGTCGGTCAGACTCGTCGCCAGGCCTACAGTTGTTCTGTTTATCCATTGGACTCTTCTGCCTGTCTCAGAGTCTCGTGCGTCCACCGGCGCCTGAAGCAGCGGCTGGGTTTGAGACTGGAGTCGCTTCGCATGACGTCTGTGTGTCAGGGCATACCGTGACGTCAAGTAGAGCGCCACCGGAGATCCGACCAATCCCAAGTTTGTGGGGTGTGACCATGTCTAGGCCCTTGTTTGGCGACAACGTGTTCGACCTCCGAGGTACGATCTGGTATTAGAGCTCTAGGCTGTCGACCAAACGCGAGGCGAACCACTACCCGCGGGAATATCTCCGCTCACCACCATTGACAAACAAGGATTCCTTTCCGTTGGACCTGTTTTCAGGTTTTCTTCAGACCCCAAGCGCCTGGGCTTTGCTTTTTCCCGCATCCCACTCGTGCTGTAACTCTATTATCGTGGCCACAGCTACACGAGCATGTCGATAGTGAGGCTCAAACGAGGATATAACTATCAACACTATATCTTGACAGGACAGGCGGGAGGGAAACCTCAATATGTTCGTATTGGTCTCTCTCTTGGTATCAGTCCACCCATTTTGCACCAACTGCTTGTTCATGAGCGAACTGAATAGCAGATAGCAATCTCAAAGTACGGAATGAGCAGTCACGATGACAAGTATGTAGTCACTGTGGACCAGGAATCATGTGCCAGCATGCAGTCGAATCACCTGGTTGGTTCAGACGATGGGATATCAAAGGAGCGCTGACTCGCTTTGGCCTGATGTGGTTTTGAACTTTTCAGTGGCCGCCATTCAAACCTGAATTTCTGATTTCAATGAAGCCATCCGAAACTACAGGTCAAGTCGATGAGTCAAGTTTCGTCAACCATATCTTAGCCATACGTATTACCTGTCTGTGACTATGGTTCCTCGGATTCAAGCGGGGGTGTCAAGAAGAATGCGGGACTTTGTCTCCATCGTGAACTATTGACAAGGGTCTAGGGACTTACTCGATCCCTGGACGATAACAGCCAACATCAAGCCAAGCCTGAATCGGGGATTATTCCAGAAGCCCAACCCAACCCAACGTCAACCTTGTCTACCCTAAATTCGTTTGGAGCTGTCAGCCGCGCGGATGCGGATACCATGACCGTTTTTCTGTCCACGAACCCTGGCTCATGTTGTCAGGTCTCGTTAGATGTGGGTTATCGAATGACTTTGAAGGTCTTGGGATCCAAACATTAAAAAACCTGCCAGGCATGGATGGAACGTGGTAGCCACGCTCAAAGCTTCAAGCGAGGACCAACAGATCTGAGCCTTCGCCTCGCTTTTACTCCCTTGAAGTCTGTGCTGGGCCTTTGACATTTTTCTCCGCGACACACGAAGGTATCATTCAGTTAAGATGACTTGACAGCCAGGGATCCATTTATATGGATGAACCTTGCATCCACGCTTCGTCCCTTGGTGGGCCTCGGGGTTCAAGAATAATCAGGAATGGAGATATACATATTTATAATAATTAAATAAAGTTTGAGAGAGTTATACAATACAGTCTTGAAGCCTAAGCTTTGGAGATTCTTAGGATATAAATTTTATGAACTTGTGGTTTAATTTTAGAATAATCATAGTAATTGAATTATTT
>JABEXW010000244.1:0-33184 GCA_013266185.1 Fusarium sarcochroum
ATCGAAGAGAACGAACAAACGATGTAACCTCCGTTTCCATGAAAGCTCAGAAACGTGATTGGCTCTGGGCATTGTATGGTGCGCCGACTAAGGTTACCATCCAGTTTGAGGATGTTAATTGCTTGGCGGAGAACATCCACATAATCTATGGTGTTGTCGCTCTGGCGGTACAAAGGCGATTCGCCTAGTTGAGTGTGAGATGGTACGAAAGCTTGGATACGTGGATTCATGACTGGTTGTTGTGGAGTGGTTAGCCTTCGCAAGAATGAGGAGAAAGATCTTCAAGGTCTGCCTAGTGACATCCTACCGGCACAGAGTCTAGGCGACTGTCTCAAGGTAGGTTCGAGCTGCTGGTAACAGTATGCCGAAGGAAATGCAAAGTTCATAACAGAATCGGTGAATGTTTCCACTGACAAACCGTTCTGATCGGGCCCGAGAAGCAGAACAGCGTGAGAAAAGGAATGGCGAGTACTATGTTCTTCTTGTACCAGGTATATCTACCCAAGCCGACACTATACTTTCCAGTGACAGTAAGTATCTAAACTTGGATTCCCCAATTGTCGTAGATTGTCCTATGGGGACGCCTTTCCAAGATCCTGTTCCATTGAACATAAACGGTAAGCCGGCTCCGAGAGCTTAATCGTTACCCCGACTTCGGAGAATGCAAATTGTGGTTCCGAGGAAGATACGTGGATAGTTTGGCAAGCAACACTAACATAAACTTCAATAAAAACATATACCTGTACTAAAGGACGTATATAACAACCATAGCTTAGTTAACCACATCAGTAGCACTATTCACCCCACTTCAATCATTCTCATTGAGGGCTGCAATTTGCTCATCATAACTACCAATGCCTCTTTACCTCGCGTCAGTGTCTGTGGTCTAGGAGCCATGGGTATCGGGTTCTCGAGGAATCTCATCAAAAAAGGCTTCACGGTCTCGGGCTACGACATCGTCCCTGCTCTTGTTGATAGGTTCGTGCAGAGTGGCGGAATTGCAACTTCAAGCCCCAAGGAAGCCGCCGAGTGCGCCAGGATTCTTCTTGTCATTGTCATCAACCATGTCCAGGTCACCTCGCTGCTTTTCCAGGAGAATACGGGAGCAATTCATGGACTCCCCAAGAATTCCGCCATCGTTATCTCTTCAACGGTTCCTGGAGCCTACTATCAAGAGGTCAGAGAGAAGCTTGACGCATTGGGCCGTTCCGATGTTCTTCTGCTGGACTGCCCGGTATCAGGCGGCGCCTCTGGGGCCGCTGACAGAAACCTCACAATCTTTGCCTGTGGCACCGATGAAGGCATGACTCCTTGTGATTCTGTCCTCCGAGCGATTGGTTCGAGGATCTGCAGGATAAAGAAGAGCGACGGATCCAACGGCGAGACAGGGTCCGGGGCCAACGGAAAGGTCTGCCATCAGGTCATTCCAGAGATTGCTATCGCTCTGGTGGCTGAAGTCGTGGCTTTTGCGTCAAGAGCGGGATTGAAAACTCAAGAAGTTTATGATTATCTTCAATCTGGTGAAGGTGCAAGCTGGATCATGAAAGATCGAATCCCGCATGCATTAGAAGGAGACGAAACAGTCTATTCAGCAATGACTAATAGCCAGAAGGACTCGTCTATCATAGTTAGAACTGCTGCAGAGAGGTCAGTTCCTGTTCCGCTTGTTGCGACAGCCGAACAGATTTGCCAAACTACCGTTTACCTCGGCTGGGTAGGAATGGACGATGCCGCTCTTTGGCGACTCTATCTATTTGGACAGCCCCAAGACGCCGTCCATCAAGCAACAAGATTCAGAGTGACGCCAGCTCCGTGATTAGTCTCCAAGATATCGAGGACATCATGGTTGGGGTGCGATTGGCTGCTACTGCTGAGTCCCGAGCATTCACTCAAGCCGTCGAACTGAAAGCCGAGCAAATGTTCGACATTGTCTGCGGAGTCGCTGGCTGGAATGTCCAGTTTGAGAGATGTGCACCTCAGATGAGGAAAAAACATTGGTTTCTTCGAGAGGTTGAAGAGTCCAGGCAGATCGGGATCAAATTGGTGAGTTAAAACAAAGGATAGTCCTGGCCATTCAACAGTTCAATTGACGCACATTTTAGGCCAAAGCAGTTGCAAAAGCTAGTAGGATCGGCGCCTCTTTGCTTATAGCTTCAGCCACCGTTCAAGTCTCTCAGCTGCAGGTTGGTCCTCTTTCAGAAGGGGTGTAAGATAGTCTCGACGGTACAAGGATTACGCTTGTTCCATGCTCTCATTTTTCTTACAGTGGGGTTTCAAGAGCTGAGTAGCAAATAATAGACATGCATCGTCATTCAACCAACAAGTACGAGCTGTGTCATCTGCATCATTGTATGACGCGTTGTTTTGACACACAACTTGTTCCACATCCTAATTGTGGGAAGAGAAGTTGTGAGATGTGCCGTTGAGCCCAAATAAACTGTCTTCCGAGTGAACATGGACTACTAGGTAAAGTCTTGCCTGAGAATTAAGTGTGCTTGCAAGGCCTGTCAGCTTTGACCAGAACGAATTAGGCTTTGGTAACATACATGTGCAACGCAATCAAAGCACCATGCCTATCTTTCCACTATCGTAAGGTGCTGTAATTTTCACAGAGGTCAGCTTGAACAGCTATAAAGTACACGTTTTTTCTACAATTTAAGCATAATAGCCCCTATCTTTCCGCAACACAACTTCCGTTCCATGTTACACCAGACAAGCCAGGGCAATCCTCTTAACCTATGACTTTAATGTCACATAGTTATTGAAAGAACCAAATAAGTCCAATAAGTCATGGGGCTTTTGATTCACTCAGTATTTACTGTTCGATTTGGGTGACTTGTCGATGCGGGAGGCCGACCGGTGGACTAGGCTACCGCCCGCCCGCCAACACCGACCAATGTATTGTTCCAAACATAATGTTGGCTCCTTTGCTGGCCGTAGAAGTGTATTAACTCAACCAAAGTTCCCTGCATTGAAGGCCCCCTGCGCCTATAAAATTTGTCCAGGTGGAGAAAGCAAATGCACACGTAGACTGATTGCCAACAAGACATATAAGACATTGCCTTTGCCCACTTGCCTCACCTCCGACCTCAAATTCCACAATTTTCTTCACAGTGAAATCTAAATCTTCTACAAAGTGTCTTCTCCGGTCTCAGTCAACTTGTCAGCCCTAGACACCCTACCACAAGATGGACTTCACCAGCAACGACGAACAGATCAATTACCTTTTTCATCACCTGTTTCTGCCCGCAAAGCTTCCAGGACAAGATGACGATGACGGCTCAAACACCATCTTCCTGGTCGATTTTGTACTTCATTCTCTGAAACTTTTCATTGACGAGTCAGTCTCAGAGGATGTGGCTATCATCAAGACTGCCATCTGGATGTTGAAACACATGCGAGATGCGACCGACAAGAGAGGCTTTTTGGCACAAAGTGGTGTCCAAAATGCACTGAAGAGTCTCTCGGAGAATGGTATGGTCCCTATGCTAGGTCCTTCATGACTGATGCTGACAATTATTTATTCAGGCCCTGCTGCCCTGTTCCATGTCACTGCGCAGAATGCAGGATTGCTTCTTCGCAAAACTGACGATTCGGTATGCTTCGAGACGTTCGAGATATCTCCAACCAACTCAGCCGCCATGTCCACAAAAGGTCGGCTCATTCGTCAGTTTCCGGCTAACGCAACCGTGATATCTCGAAGTGACTTCCAGAACAAGGCTTTCCAGGAAGCTCTTACCAACACACTTGTCAAGATGTCGCACCAAACAGTTTCTGAGACGCAACCCAAGGCCAAAAAAGCGAAACAGGACCATATCGAGGATCGAGAAACAACAGATCCACGTATTGTCACTGAGCTACTGGCAAGTATCCTCCAAGGTATCGGGGAACCAGTCGAACCCACTGGTATATGTAAGAACACCCGCGAGGAAATCAGCTATACCAGCAGCAGAATACCATGGAGAAGATCTCCAGTCTGGCTTCTCATTCGGGTTGGTCTTCATCTCACCATGAGCCGTCTTTCGGGAGGTTCAGATGAGGTCTACAAACGCTTCATGGTCTATTTGATGGCCCAAGTGCTTCATGTTGCAAACAGCAAGTCCGTCCCGAGTGAGTTTCTTCATGTCATGATGACCAAGATCTCGCGACGGCTTTGCAAACTCCAGAGTTCACCTGATGGCAAGTGGCTTTCAACCATTCAGACCATCGTGACAGCCGCTTCTACATGCTTACGCAAGAGATGGGAGAATATCTGCAATCATTCAGAGAAACAACTTGATCTTCAAGCCTTATCTGAAATGAATATGGCGGATAATATCCTCTTTTCTATCCCAGAAATGGATACGTTCCTCGCCTCAATTGCACAACGCGATAGCAATGACCAAACCTCAACCTTCAGCCCAAAGGCACACGTCGTAGTCTTCGGAGCAGAGACTCTTCCAATGGTTGACTCGCTAAACGATAATGATTACAAGTCATTCAGTCTCGCAATGATCGAGACTTGGGTTCAAGACCATTTGAATGGGTGGATCAAGACACACATTGGAGATGAGTCTTCCTGCTCAGCACTGAAGCTGCTACTTCAAAACTATCATGCCTCTGCAAAGAACTGGTATGCGAGTCGCCCAGAGGGTGCATCACGAATGCTTCTCACCATCGGAGAGCTTTGGATTGCAGCCGATAAAGCCGCATGCCATGCTTATCCCATGCTGCGTTTGTACGACGCGGAGGTACCCACTGATGTCTGGCAAGCACTTCTGCTCCAGTCGAAAGCAGACATGGGCAGGCTCCATACTCTTGAGACGTATCTCTTGGACCGCAAGCGAGCTACGAGTCGACCATCCGTGTTCCGCTCTTATGGCGACCCGTATTCATTTCCTGTCCAGTACTTTGAGAATTCCGCGACACTTCAGTCGAAAAAAGCAGAAATCGAAAGGAAAGCCGAGCAGGATAAGGAGTCCAAGATAAAAGAGTTCAGCCAGCTCAAGGACCAGTACGACGAGTTGGTACAGAGATACGAATCCCAAGCCTGTGGACAAGTCTCGAGAACTGAAATGGGCGTTACGTACCTAGAACACGACCGCTTCTGCCGTCGCTGCTCTTTAAAAAGCGAAGCAGCTGACATGCAGATCAGAGTTCACGAGTGGCCACTACCAATGAACACTCGCGAAGCTCAAACGGTGGTTTTTGAACTCGGAGTGCCCAGTCCATTTGCTGCGTGGCGTGACCTCACGTTCTACTTCATCAATGACGTGCTTGGTTATCGTTCAGATGGTAGACGTCCTGAGTCGTCGTATCCACTGGATTCATACAATGCCCTCGCGCGTTGGTGCACGACTTCGGGCAATCGCGTTCATCTTCTATCAGAAGCAAAGCCTCACCTTGAAACCCATCGACGCATGAGGTACATTTCACAGATCACTGGGTCAGATGTGTGTCTGAACAATGGTCTCGTCTATCAGTATTCTGATCGCAGGAAGGATAACTTCATTTCTCCTTTCACGTCCTCGCTGGCGGTTTCAAACTTGTGTACTTTTCAGCTTCCTTCGCATGCCGAAGCTCTAAAGCCTTTCCTAGTCCGCACATGGCTCCGACCCGATGGCGAAACTCCGAACCAGGTCATAGCGAGCCAGTCCAAGTGCCCCGATCATATGACTTTGGGCGAGTACAAAGCTTTGGCTGTGTTGCCATTCGGATATCGCCTTCAGTGGATGAGTATCCTGACCCAACTTGCTATGCCCACGATCGACTTCAATAAGGCAGAGACAGCGATCTTTTTACTTCAGATGAGCCTGCAAGCTGGGCCATACTCTGCTTCTGAGATTACCAGAGAGGCCCACACACGCCTTGTCGACCCTGAGTTCGGTCGTCAGATGCTCAAGAGTATCGCCAACGGAGTGGGAAGAGTCGAGAGGAATTGGGAGTCTCACAACGCGCTGTGCTCTTTCACATTTCTGGCGACTCGTCTACTATCTCTGGCAGATCCAACACTATCTAGATCGATCTGCGGGCTACTTGAGCATTGTCGTAACGTCTCTTACCAGTGGCTGATGACATTGATCAACAAGGTACAGGGCACAACGGATGATGTTCAGCGAAGGGAGTTCTCAGAGACTGCTCTAAACATCGCCTTGATCTGCGTGGAGACATTCAACATTGATGATGAGCCTCTACAAAGTGAAGTTTTGGCCGACCCACAACAGGCATCAGTTCTTGTTGAAGCTTCTATTGTCATTTACAACAATTTCAGTCTCAAAAAGGAATCCCGAGATTCTCTCTATGACATCGTACTCGACAGAGTCAGACATACACTGCACCGTAGTCGACCAGTCTTGGTTCGTGAAGTGGTTTCTAGTGGGAACGCTTGCCTTGACTTGGCTATTGAGCGAAGGTGGCCTGCCTTTTCACGAACCACAAAATGGTCAGTTGTTCCTTCAACCTGCTATTGGTTTGAGACCACATCTGGTAGAGGGAGCGTTCACCTCAGTATACTCACAGGTGAGCTCCTAGTCAACGGCTCCCCTTTTTCACGCTTGCCTCGTGACTATGAGCTTCACAATGATTATCAGCGGCTTTTCGGATCCTTGATCTTGGATGTCACGCCGAGTGATCTCCCAGGCATGCGTTTCAGTGCCACCAGATCTTTCCATGGCTATATCGTTCATTTTGGAATGCAAGACAACGACCTTTTGGTGCGACTAGATCAGAAGGGCTCAACAAAAGATCTTGTTCCGCCAAGAGTCATGAGACGGTCACTCCCACACCGTTTCGTTGACAACTACGCGCATTGGCTACATGGCGAAACTGGACGTATCGAGTTCTGTAAGCTCAGCAACCCTTGGGCCATCGGTGGGGCTGATGATTGGTACTTTGAGCGAGATGACATATCGTGGAAGCTCGGTTGCGACCGAATGTGTCTTATTGCCCCTTCAAGTCAACTGGCTAAACGCCTCGCGGCAATTTTCAACCCCTTAGAAGATCTGTTTGGGCTCCATATCGTCTACGATATTGACAACAAGTCCCTCGAGATTCAAATTCCAAGCCTACAACTTGAGTTCCTTCTGAAATCTGGAGAGTCAATCATCAAGTCACGACAGTTTCGTGATATGCACATTGATGCAAATCAGTCTATTGGGACCCTCGTGGGATTCTACAGCAAGCTCGTGCTATGCGGCAGCCAAAACTCGACAAGCAGAATGGTCATTATTCCTGAAGGCGACGTTTGTTACGAGAGAGAAGTGATTAGTCGTTGCGAGAAGCACACAGCTGTCACTGTGGCTCATGGAAGTGCTCGTCGAGTGCAGCCTTACAAGATCGACGACCTCCTCTGCCGACTGGTAGCCAGTACTAAAGTCGAGAGCAAATTCTTTCTTGCTTACATTCACGCCCTCACGTCGTTCTGTCTTCCGGATCCATTTCTCAAACGGACAGGAACTGAGGAGGCTTTTGAAATTTTGGAATCTGCATCAGTTCGGGCACCTTGCGTTTTGAACGAAGTTGCCTACCAGAGATTGGGTCTAATTGCTGATTTGTCACCATCTCGTTCCTACTATCCCAAGCATGAAACGGTAATGCAAGTAGTCAACTGGTCTTCTGGCTTGAGCTTCTTATCCCAAGACGACCGATTCTACAGGGTTACTCGGGAGATATTTGCCAGATCTCATGAGGTCAATTTTCTCTACCCCAAGCACGAAGTTCCAGATGCTCCTGATCGCTCCTCTATGCCATTGGTTGATCGAGCCATCGTGAGAGCCTCCAGAGAACAGGTTTCTGGCTTTGGTGCCGAAGAGTTTACGGCTCAGCCTGATGTCAGATACATCCCGAGAGACCGAGGACAAGTAACAGAACGGATAGCTCGCACTCGAGAGATCGTTTCTCGTATCTACGGTCGTCACTGCTCGTTGTCGAAAGACGTTGAATCTTCCTTTGCTATGGATCTTTACCGACTTCTCAGTGAAGGAGTCGTAGTCGTACAGGATCAAATGCCTCACAGGAGCATGGTGTACTACGACTCGAAGTGGCTCCAGAGCCCAGGTGAATTCCTCTCGTCGGACTGGTGTCGATTACATTATGCGTTCAGGACCCAACGGGACTGGCTCAACAGATTCGAGTTGATTATCTGGCTCGCAACAGTGTCGTATTCCAAGGAACACAGTCCCAACGTCACCCAAGCACTGCTGATGCTCGCCCAATCTGCTTCAGTGTCGGCTACACCATTACCACTTCAAACGTCGTACGATTTATCGGACGGGTGGAGTTTTGTCTCAGGAGAGGTCAATAATCTGGCAAACAACGCAGCAATTTCTATCGACTCATCGCCAGAAGCGTCGCTCTCACCTCTCTGGAACGAGACTGGGAAACAAATCTTGAAACGACGCCGGAACCAATTTCAAAACAATAGAAGACAAGCTGTTGGGTCATTCCATGACGCTCTTAAACAACAATGGCCTTGCGAGACTCCGAGAAAACCGACTGACGACAAAGTCAATGTCTATCTGAGAACTACACAAGCAATGAAGGTTCTGGAACCTAAATGGACTGCATGGTATAACAACTTGAGATTCAAGATGTATCTCGATGATGTTGTTTCTCGTTTGAGAGAGGTACCTGTGGAGACTTTGACCCTCAGTCCCTTACCTCCAAAGACCGAAATCTTGCCACGAGGCCGGCCCTTGGGCTTTGTCTCCATCGAAGGCCTCTTTTCCAGTGCGCCTCCACTGTACGATCACAGTCACATCTCGAAGCTGCACGTTCTGGTTCAGGTGACCAAAAAGGACTCGGAGGTAACCAATGAGCTGGCCGGAGTCATCGACAGTCTTGATCGTAAGGCAAAATTGCAGTACGAGCATCACTATCTGCGAGAGCTACGGGAGAGTCTAGCAAGTTTACGTGAACACCATGAACATGAAATGAATGAAAGCCAACTTTCAAAGCACGGTGCTCTATTCAAACAGCACTTGGAAGTTTGCGCCAGCCACACCACTGGGGTCTATCAATCTTTGTCGGAAGGGATTATCAATTCTATGTCATGGGATTCTGGAGCCAGAGTTCCGCATACCATACGAAGAATTCTCAAAGACTCCGAATACTTGCCAAGAGTTACGCCCCTTCTTCTACTGCAACAACTGCGATCATCACGCTGTGTGTCTCTCTCTGGTACTTGGCAGACGACTATCATTGACTATGCAGTCTCCATCACAAGTGTCCAACAGGCCAAGCGGCTTATACGGTTCCAATCCAGCCATGGGGACCTCTTGCGAGAACTTGAAAACACTGGTCACATAGGTTGGAAGCCTCTGGACCATCCAGAGTGGCTGTTACTCGAATGTGAGAGCGAGATCATGATCCGAAACGTGCAGCAGCGTATTGCCCAACAGATGATTACACCCCCAGATAAAGCCAATGCCGTGATGCAGTTGAACATGGGCGAGGGAAAATCTACTGTCATTGTACCTATTGTTGCTACTGCTCTCGGAGACCGCTCTAAGCTAGTGCGCGTTATCGTCGCCAAGCCACAGGCAAAGCAGATGCATCAAATGCTCGTGTCAAAACTTGCAGGGCTACTTGACCGCCCTGTTTATCTGTTGCCATTCTCTAGAGACATTCGCTTGGACCATTCGCGGGCATGCACAATCCAACGACTCATGACAAGGTGCATGAAGGAGGGAGGTGTGTTGATGGTTCAACCAGAACATCTTTTGTCGTTTCAGTTGATGGAGCTAGAATGTCAACTAAGCAGCCAAGTCCAAACTGCCGACCAGATGAGAAAGACCCGAGATTTCTTTGATGGCTCATCCAGAGATATCGTTGACGAAAGCGACGAGAACTTCAGCGTCAAGTTTGAGCTCATCTATACACTTGGGCAGCAGCGACCAATTGAGGACAGCCCTGGCAGATGGGTAGTCATGCAGGAAGTGCTCGGGCTTATCGCCAAATTTGCTGGCAAAGCGAAGTCTGAGTTTCCAAAATCCCTTGAGTTTGATCATCGACACAGCGAAAGATATCCCAGGATACGATTTCTACGGCCCGAAGCTGAGCAGGTAATTCTCAGCCGGGTAGCCACCTCAATCTGTGAAACTGGAATGTCTGGCTTCCCTATTGTGCGTCAGCCTCAACGAACCAGGGGCCTCGTCCATCGTTATATCACTCACTGGGAGCTCAGGCCTGAGGACATTCAGACCGTTGAGGAAAGCCTGTTCTGGGATGAGACGACAATCGGTCACATTCTACTTCTTCGAGGCCTTTTTGCGGGCGGTATCCTCGCTTTCGCACTTGGACAGAAGCGGTGGAGAGTCAACTATGGAGTTGATCCTCACCGAGAGACAGGGACTAAACTTGCTGTGCCTTTTCGAGCAAAAGACAACCCCACGCCTCGATCCGAGTTCAGTCATCCTGATGTCGTGATTGCCTTGACCTGCCTCAGTTACTACTACAGTGGCTTGAATGACGATGCCCTCTTCTCGGCGTTTACCCTTCTCACTCGATCTGACAACGCCAAGCTCGAGTATCAAGACTGGGTCAAGACGGCCCCTATCTTGCCGCCGGCTTTCAGAACTCTAGAAGGAGTCAACCTACGAGATCGTGTGCAGTGTGTATCTGAGATATTTCCTTACATCAGGTACTCCAAGTCTGCCATCGACTACTACCTAGGTCACCTGGTCTTTGCCAAAGAATCCAAGGAGTTTCCTTACAAGCTTTCCGCCTCGGGTTGGGACTTGGGCAAGACAAAAGCGAACCCTACGACTGGTTTCAGCGGGACCAATGATTCAAGATATGTTCTTCCTCTAGACATCAAGCAGTTGGACCTCCCAGAACAAAAACACACAAACGCCCTTGTGCTCGATTACTTGCTACGACCAGAAAATGGAATCGCCCTGATGCCTTCCGAGCTTCAAGGTGTTGCATTTGATAGCCAGACGCTCCTCCGTGTGGTGGCAGAGATGAGCGCCAACACTCGAGTGATTTTGGATGTGGGCGCTCAAGTCATCGATCTCGATAACTTGGAGTTTTCCAAGCTATGGTTGGCCTGCTACAAAGACGATGCTACCACTCAAGCTGTTATCTGCTTTAGCGAACAAGATGAGATCATCGTACTTGATCGCTCTGGTAAAGTTGAAGAGCTTCAGACATCGCCGTTCGCCGAGCAAATGGACCAGTGTCTGGTCTTTCTGGACGAAGCCCATACCAGAGGGACAGACCTCAAGCTTCCCACCAGCTACCGGGCAGTAGTTACATTAGGGGCTGGCTTGACGAAGGATCGATTAGTCCAAGGTATGTACTCCTAAAGGGAAGCATTGGACGACCGCTAATAACTTTAATAGCATGTATGAGAATGAGAAAGCTTGGAAAAGGACAGACCGTAGAGTTCTGCATCCCGTGGGAGATTGAACAGAAGATCATTGAACTAAAAGGACGCGAGGACGCAGGAAAACGTGAGATCTCTGTATCTGATGTTCTCTGCTGGGTCATCACCGAAACATGCCTCGATTTGCGAAAGGCCATACCTCTGTGGCTCAACCAAGGCGTTCGGTTCAGTCGACAACGAGAATTCTGGCTAAAGGCATCAAAGTCTGCTGGATCCCAGGATACGATTCCTGAATGGGCTGAACTGTTCCTTGAAGACGAAGCTCAAACCTTGGATCAGCGTTATCGTCCACAGCATGGGAGTAAGAGTTTGGCCCTATTCCTGGACAACGTCGATGGCTCTATGAGTGCCAAGTTTCGCTCCCGTTGCGACGAGTTTGGTTTAACGGAGCTTCGTACCTCCTCTCTACAAGAGGAACAGGAGCGAGAACTGTCACCCGAGACTGAGCAAGAACGACAAGTCGAGAAGCCGCCTCCGGCTGAGCCAGCAGATCACAGTGTGACCAATCTATTGAGAAACTGGATATCACATGGCTCGTTTCCAGATGAGCATGCCGTGTTCAATAATGTGATGAGAGGAGCTTTCAAGACTTTGGAGGACACGTCTGCAGCCACCCACTTCAACATACACGATTTCCCAAACCACGTTCGGGTGACAGCTGATTTTGCCAGGACTGTAAAGGCAACTTTTGGACTGGGTAACTACTCAGACTCGTTTCAACGTCCTGTGCAATGGGTTCTTACGAGCAAGACTCAAACTGATCAATTCCACCTGGTGGTCATAAGTCCATATGAAGCCCAGGAACTTCTCCCGTCGATAGACGCATCTCAACACGTGGCTCTCCATCTTTACGCTCCTCGAGCCAATCTTGGCTTCGAGTCGCTCGATCATCTAAGCCTCTATTCCGTGATGGGGAAATCAACGAAACATACAGCTCCGAGGGATGTCATCGTGTTCCTGAATCTCTTTGCGGGACAACTCTACCTCACGTCGTTTGAAGACTATGTGAGTCTTTGTGACTCCCTTGGTCTGGCCTGGGGTGCCGCGGATGATAGCGTCATTCTTGGCCCAGACGGCTTCATTCCACTCCAGAGCAATGGGAGTATCATCAACAAATCAGGGTTCTCCAAGAGTCCGATTCAGTTCTTGAGGGTTCTGATTGAGAAGATACGACAGGATTGTGCCATCATTGAAAAGACAGACATGGGCAAGATCATCGAAGGCGTGCGTTTATTGCAGGATGATTTTAGAGAAAGAGAGTAAAGCTGTGTGCGGAAACCCCATATTTTAGATCGCGTCTTTGACGAGGACAAGGTCGTAACTCGCTCTTGAAGTAGATCGAGGATGGGACAGGAACTAATTATTATGTCTTGATGACTTGGGCCCCTTTTTCCGCCTATCGTTTCAATCTGGCGTATTTTAATTGCTGCGAGATCCACTACCGATGTGGTTGAATTAAGCTTTGGAATAACCTGGTCTAATGAGGTTGAATTAAGGTGCGACAAGGATTGTGGCGCTATGCAAACGGTCGGGGCACTATCGCGGGCACTAAAGTCCCCGGCGCAGATCAAACATGGAGGGGGTGCAGGGTGCAAGGGCTAAATGCGCGTTACCTTAATAGGACCTTTTACGGGACCTTTGCCTTTGCCCGATTCATCGCTTTTACGGGGCATTTGACTGACACCTTCTGAGGCATGTTTGTGCACCACGTATCGCTTTTCAGGTATGTTGGGGACTTTTGACCATGCGCTGCGCGTGGTATTCATGTTCGCAAAATGCTGCAAGGACCCAAATAGATTATTTACATTCTTCTTAAATTTGCAGAGTTGCGATCGAACACAGTAGCATCCATCATCTATATTGAAATCTCTTCCTAGGACTCAGTCTACCGTGAATATAGCTCATCTAGGCTTCACCTATAAGCTCAATCGCACGAGGAATCAGTCTTCACAGCACACCTTTTTGCGTAACACCACACCACCCAATGCGTCTTCCAGATAGGAATGGCCGTTAGGCGATAGACATCTTCATACCACCATTTGCACAGATGATGCTTCTGGTAGTTCAGCCGCTCTCTTCTCAACAAAGCATATCTATCATCCCAGCAATTTCGCAAGCGAACCCTGGCCGCCTTTCCTCCATTGGTTCCTCGAAAATTGCATTAAATCTCCGCGTTATCGCCAGTCATAGCCAAAACATTATGCTCACCTTGGTAACTCGCCAGAAATGCTGCGTCCACGTACGGCTGGTTGATGTCCCAAAAGGTCAGGCCTGCTCTCTCGTATGTATCCTCCCAAGCCGGAGCCGGATTAATTGCATTGGCAGTGGCGTTCTGAGCAAGCTGTCGACTCCAGACGCGTGTCATTGTCTCGACGGCTGCCCTGCTTCCCCCATATACTGACTGGCCTTGATAGCAAATTAATGAAAACACGCTAGACACCGTAACGATGCGACCGGATCGATTTGATGAGGGACATGGTTCAATCGCTTGGGTAGGGAGCAAGGGGTAAGACGTTAACTATATAAACTCGTTCGAATTCGACACAATCCATAGCACCACATAGTAGTTATTGAGATGTCGATTTCATGACACGCCCGCGTTGTTGATCAGAATGTCTACTTGGAACGCCCTGTCATATCGCATGACTCAAATAAGATCTTGGAAGCTCTCAGGGTCTTCTGAAAGGAGACATCTAGGATCAAAAAGTCAGCTTGCGCATGATTACATTGGATCTTATGTGCTGTACGAAGTTGATTGGAGAGTTTCTCGGTTGAGTCAATTGATGAATCTGGGAGTACGCAAGCAAACGCTTGCATCCTTTGGCTGCAAGTCCCTGAGCCACAGTAGCTCCGATGTCTACTTCCGTTACCTGAAGCCAAATATGGTATCCCGTGAGCCTATTCATTTTCGGTACTCTACCTCGTGATCCACCTAACACGATACCAAGCTCATTGCCATATAGTCGTAGTGATCCCGTAGCAAGCGAGTGGTGAAAAGTATAAGGAGGCAGTAGTTAGGGATAACTGATGAAAAGCCAGAACTAATGGAATGGCAAACACGCAGTTTTCAATTCTGACCACGTGTGGACCTATAAATTAATTGGACAAGTCCACAGTTCCAGCCGTGACACTTGCTAAGTTTCGACCGAGGCAAACCTCTTCGGGCCCATTTCCAACGTGCAGAGACCTTTTCGCTTGTCTCAATCCAGAAGCAAAATCCGAATGCGAGGGGGCTTTGCGGGTATTCTCGGCGCCGAGATTAGACTTTCCGAGCCTTCTACTTAGGGAATTTCTCGCTTCGCCTTACTCAGTCCAAAACATTGTGCTATGATCCTGTTCTCCTCGTTGTTCGGCCACGTTTTGCGCAAAAGACCCCTTTGACCTTTCAACGGCGCGAATCTTGTCGTATCAGGCGGTAAGAGCTCTGCTGTATCGCCCCACACAGCTTGACAAGTCTTTGCAAATCGCTATCTTGTCCAACCCACTTTCTCCCGTTGCCGGCATGTCATCCTTGCTCAAGGGCAAGGCGTTCGCTATAACAGAGAGCGCTTCTGGGATTGGACTCGAGACGGTCCATCTACTGATCAGTCGTGGGGCCTCGGTTTCCGTATGCGATATCCAGGATGAAGCACTTGAGAAGCTTTCGGAGTCATATCGATCCCAAAAAGGAACCATGCATGTTCAGAGGGTCGATGTACGAAATCGAAAAGAGGTTGAAGACTGGATGAAGAAAACAGTCGATCACTTCGGCCACCTAGATGGAGCCGCAAATCTTGCTGGCGTAATACCCAAATCTCACAACATGACGCACCTGGTAGATCAAGATGACGAAGAATGGGATTTTGTGTTTGACATCAACGTCAAAGGCGTCATGAACTGCATGAGAGCGCAAATACTTCATCTCTTGAAGGGGGGCACTATCATCAACGCCGGAAGTGGTCTCAGTCTCCAAGGACGTGATGCAGCTGCCGCGTACGCAGCTTCGAAACACGCCGTGGTGGGCCTCACAACTTCTGTCGCCAAGGAAGCTGGTGAGAAGGGTATCCGGGTGAACTGCATTGCACGGTAAGCATTTCTTGTTTGACATTCGAACTCGCTACTGTGAACTAACATTGTTGCGATTGACAGAGGATATATCGTAACACCAACGATGGGGAGAGCACTGGCGAATCAGGGATGAGTCGCGCGGGAAGATCCCTCGGGCACTGCATTGAAGCGGTTTGGTGAAGCTATCGAAGTTGCTCGGTTGAACGCTTTCCTGTTGAGCGATGAGACAAGCTTCATCACAGGAACCACTCTGTGTGTCGATGGAGGATGAAATTGCTAGAAACATGTACGGTGTGATCTTGTTGGGAAGGTTACAGTTGCATGCATGAGAAGTCGCTCAAGTTATTAAATAGCTCATATGAATGAATGTATACTTCTCCGATCGACTGACAAGGTACCTAAGCAAATTCATTTGAGACATAGCCTGTAGGATCCGAGCACTTTCTGCTTCATCAATGCCGTGGTTGATAATACTTGAAGATCTTGCTTGTTTGTTCGGCGCCATTCTTCTTCCCACACATGAATTTCATTCTATTTCTTTACGAAAAAGAATTATCTTAGCATGCGAACTACGTACTTCCGGCGCTTCTATCTCTGAACTTGAGATTCCACACAGTCTGATCCTATAGTTCACTTTATTCTTCACTGATTCGCGCATGCTACGATCTTTATTCCAGCTACAGGGGAAGCTTTAGTCACCTCAGCCAGCCAGTTAAGGTGAGTTGTGAAGAGTTTACTACACATCATGTTCCCTCTCTTACCATTACCTCTCACTTTACACGTCCGAATGACCAAGAAATATCTGGATCGGGAAACTTTCAGTCACTGGTCGTTCGGCGTTGATCAACATTCAGGCCATGGTCAAAAAAGGAAAATCGGCGCCGAGTGGGGTTTGGACTCGGACTTGGGGGTGGGATATTCACACTGGCTTCAACATTAGTCTTGTAAGTCGAGTAACTACAAGCACGTAATCTGCTTCATTAAAATCTTGTTCACTAGAACCATGATAATCACTCTTTAAGTTTGAAACAACCTAGTTCGATATACCCCCTAATCAGGTATCTTTTTACGTCAAACTCATTATGAAGACCACAAAGCACCAACTTTTACCTCCAGCTGTGGGAGTAATCGCCAAGGTACTATCTTTGGCACTTCATTCAAACTATAAAACCTCCTCAGCGATGGTGATGGACTGCCCGGACCTCCGCAATGCACCGTTCGAACTAGTATTTCAAGGCCTCGGTGGTTCCGAGGTTGCTGCAGATATTGGAGGCCATGCAGATCTGTACCCACAACCGCGCCCAGACAAATAGTACTCACTTGTTGAGTGTGCTAAACTAATGGGTTTGCCTGAAGAACGAGGTTCCGTTCTTAGAGCTGGGGCCGGCCCGTCTCACGTCCATGGAATACCTTCGGAGCTTGCACCACACATAAGCTGGCAAGGTGGATTCGACAAGTTAAACAACCTGAGTCGGTCAGCAAGGCTCTTGGAAGCATCAAACAGAGAGATAGGGTGAGATTTCCGGCCTTAGAAAGCACTGAATGTGCTCTGATGATGAATTTGTACGGGTCTCTCGGACTGCCAGCCCCTGTTATCAAGGTTACCGCCCAGGGTAGAAAGGGAGGTGTCCGTAGCTTCACGGACTTCCTGCGGGTCACACTTAGAAAAGCATATGGAGAGAACCGCACTATTTCCCTAGGAGGTGTCTTCATCATGAAAAGAGGAAAGGCCCGATATCACGTCATGCGGCCATTTCCTCCTCAGGATGAACTACCCTTCAGGGACCAGGCAGCTCTCGATGAGTGGCTCTCCTATCATACTTTTGAGGGGCCTATGGTTGGCCTCACAGTCTTCCACTCTGCTGATCCCGAACATATACGTATAAGGTTGGAGCACACACACTGCTTTTCGAATGAAAGAGACGGAGGCGGTCACTATCACTATGATCTCGCTGGAGAAGAAGTGGAATATGAAGGGTATTTCAACACTATCAAGACTTTTTATCAAATAGATAAACCTGACATTGCTTGGAACTAAGTTCAATTCGCATTGAAACAATCAATCTTTTCGTTTGTATGTAGCAATTTCAGGATGAGTACCGCTTGTTGGGAAATGCACATCTCTCTTCTTCTTTGCTTTTCTTTCTCCTTATGCCTCAAACACTAAGGGCTTGTAATAGCGCTTTTCTTAGCCAGTGTCTTAAGTAGTGATTTCCCTATGCACTTTCATGCGCAATAGGATTGATCCATTGCCTAAAGTAACACAACCGGTGTTTAGCGTAACAGGTTGGCAACTAGTTGGGACGAACTTGAAGCAGCAGTAGCCCAACCAATTGTCTTACATGATTAGGCTTGGGAAGTGGGTCTAGTGCAGCTCAATCCTACCCTATACCTTCTGAGATCTCAACTGGTGAAGGATGATAGAAATGAATTTATTTTCGAAAGTCGAAAGGTCGTGCTCGAAAACATCATTCCAGGACCTTGGTATATTATACAAAGCTCACAGTAAATGGTTATACTGAACTTAGGCACAAGAGACGAGAATTACCATCATTTGGGCTACTGAAAACACTTCTCTGCAATCTTTGAAAATCGGAAATGGGTTCTCGTCTCTGCATCATGTCCATTTTTCTTACGATCGTTAAAGCTAACCTGTGAGGGAAAGTATACCCAGCGAGGGAGTGTTCAGACATGGCGGGATGATTTGTTATTACTCGGGAGTGTAAACTATATATATTGATATCTAGACTTTGGATATGGTGATATTTTACCTTGCGTTTACCGCATAATTAACATCTCACCTAATCTACTTACTCACTAATCATACACCTTACTATGCTGCGATTGTTTAAAGTTAAGTCTATTTAAATTGTAAATGATAAGTTATCTCCCGGAATGCAAGTCGACTGTCAGGCGAGCGATTGCATTATAGGTTATGATGGCATGATATCGCAGCAGAATGAGTTAATATCAAAAGAGTTACAAACCCATCAATTGTCCTCCAAGCTTCATTCGATATACAGCGTAGATTACATCTCTAAAAAAAAACGACGGTGAATTTTGATTCGCGTGCGCCATACGTCATTACGTTTTTATGTGTATTTTGTTAAAAGAGTCTGGGGTTTATTAAAACACGCCTGACGCTCGGATGTGGTTTTTTGTTGCTAAGTTTGGATCCTCATGTTAGAAGTTTCTGAACACCCTAAGGAGAGTAAGCAAGGCAGGCCAGCCAGCACTCAGCGGCCAAAGCTATTAAATATGAAACAACAGACACAAGGAGTAGGTCATAAGTGCACTGGACAGTAAAGTGAGATCTTCTCTTTGCGCATCTTCTTATTTTCTATCCTTATGAAGTTTATGAGATCATAAAGGTGAAGAGTTATATTGCTGAGGCATGAAATTTCTTGCTATGCAGTTTAAAACCTTGATTTTGGTAACTGTATGCGCATAAGGTTATTATGCTCGAGATATGAAAAAAAAAAACGTGTTCTTTGCAAAGGTTAAAGGCAGGCCCTTATTTGAGGCTAACAGCATAGTTCAATAGTAAAGGTGGATGCTGCGCGAGTCCCCAAAGATGCCCAGAGATGAATCCTCCAAGAGACGATGAGTTAGCAGCGATCACGGAAACAACGATTGACTGTCCTTACAGGGCAGACATTATTGTGCGACGTATATTCCATTCGAATAGCTCATCTAGAGAGATCGAGCCTAGGTATGACGTAGGCCTTTTTTAAATACATGGATCCAACTGAGAGGTGGCCCCGCTTAAAGAATCGGCGGCGAAACTCTGGGACAGCGTCGGAATCTGAAAGACACCATCAGAATTCTAGGATAGCTGTTCAGAAAGGTTTGAAAGATTAAAACTGAGGGAATCCCAGAAAACTGCAGGGAAAACTTTAGGAAGTTACATCGTAGTTAGAAAAAGATTCAGAACTCCAGATTTTTGCTGCCCACTATCTAATAATAAATAATCTTTTTTCTGTTTCATCTCGGCGGCATTCTCTGAGTACGGGCCACCTCCAGGTCGGATCCACAGGTAGACTAAAATCTAGGATTAAGCTTACCCATAATATCAACTCAAAAATGCAGCATGTTTTCATCCGCATTTGTATGTGTGATATGGCACTTGTTCCAACTAATCTAGCAGGTTCCCAATCCGTAGATGTCATCCTGTCGTGCTCGAGATTTGACTGTCTAGAAATATGCTCCCTGCGATTGCGGTAGCTTGGTCGCATACCTATGACTTACTTTGTCGGGGCGCTGTAAGCCGCGCACAGTATAGTTATAATGATTGCAAAAAATGTTTGCGCATCACTTGCATTTTGCCTTACCCGACTTTGGAAAACTTCTTTTAGCATTTGAGTCCATTTCTACTCTAATTAATAACCTTATTATTGATCAAGTGCATTTCACCACATTGTGCACACAGCATTCTAGAAGTTAATCTAGGAGAGTTTCGTCGTCAGAATCCGATAAAAAGGTGGCTTTATCACAGAATCCGTATTCTCTTTTTGTGTCCTTTCTTTTTTCTTTTGCGATCACAATTATTCGCTCACACATTATCTCGACTTCGATCATAAGTCGTCCACCTTTTTCGACCCACCCGCCAACCACCAACTCAACTGCACCAACATGTGTTGGCCCAATTGTTTCAAGAGTAGAAACAAATCCTACTACACTCCCGAGAAGAAGCGCAAAAAGCAGCGCCCTAAAGAGGAAGCCCAAGTCAATTCCTACGTCTCCCGCGGCATCGAAAAGTGGGATGGCAAGCACCCTTACCACAATTTCAGGTCCGACCATAAGTGGGATGGCCCCAAGGATCCCCGGTACCTCGCCTGGGCGAACAAGAGGAGCACCCACATCGACAAGCTCGAACGAAAGGTGCGAAGTCGACAACAGTTGGCACGCTGCCAAAAGGAGTGCCCTGGCCGAGATTCGAAAGGACGACGGAGCACCATGAACAGTCGCGGAACACGGGACTGATGAACTTTCTTCTCTCTTGTGGCATCAACGAGATGTTCTTCATTGTAGTTCAAGCTGGGCTTTCATTCCTTTTTTGAATGCCTGAGAAAAGTCGTACCATCGTGGATACCCATTAGTTGGATAACTCAACTCTTTTCACCAGCCTAAATTATTAAGTTCATCGTGACACAAGATACTGTCGCTATGAAGCAGATAGATGCGGGCGGACAGCCAATCAAGACATCTCCAAGGCGTTAGTGCGTAAGTGCATCGTCCAGAACTCCACGTGATCTCCCACCTGTTTTCTTGAGTTACCCTATAGCCCAAGAACTGGCTCAGGGTCCTCCTATCTCATCGGGTTAATTAGGTATTACTGCTCATACTTATCCGAGACTTCTATAGAACTTCACTTCACATGCGATAAAATCCGTCGTGGTTCAAGAAATTCCATCAATCGGAAATAAATCAACGTTAATACTTACAAACTCCTTTGTTAAACTAAGACCCCTCGTGAGGCTCGTTGAAGCTTGGCAGTTAGTGCTCACGTGAGGCCGACCAATCACGACCGGTCATTCTGGCCAAGCCTCCATTGAGATTATCGACACTGTGGTTATGTAAGCTTCACCGACTTATGACGTCTTGGGGTCCAAGCAAATGTGACTGGCAAATGCAATGACATTGAGACGCTGCCACAAAGTCAATCTATCACTATTATGACGTGTTTATATTGAGGATAGCCTCAAGTACTTCCGCAAACACTCTATAGTAGCTGGAAGTAATCAGATGATGCTCCCCTTTATTTCCCTTGTTTTTACCCATCTTGGAACCCGGAGTGTTCCACTTTAGCCGATTGAGATGCCACCTCACGATGGTAAGCTTAAGTTTAAGGTTAGGATGAGAAGGTGAGATGCGACTTCAGTGTTTCGCTACCCTAATAATGTGAGATTAAGCAACGATATAACGGCGTAACATATAACTGCCCGTGCTATTCATAACATCCCAGCGACGATCTTGAAACTATCGTCTTGCTAGATGGGAGAGGTAGAGATCAGCAATACGGCAGGATATGAAGATCACCCTCGATCAAAGATTAGACTAAGTTGGACGCTGACTTGGAGGTGTGCAATGGAATGCTGGTCCAATCAATTGAGACCAACACTGGAGTGTATCAGATGATTGACAGTGATTAACGCCCGTTGTTTGAACTAGAGGCTGGTAGGTGATCGAATTACATGTCAGCATTTTGAGTTTGGAACTGACACAAAACATCCGACAATAGAGAATTGAGAAGTAACACAACACATTGAACTCAAGTGCTTCAGATTCAGTCCCAGCCAGAGACAGAAATAATTCCAACGACGCAACAGACGGATGCAACATAAACCGGAACCGAAGTCATCACATGAGTGAAGGAAGAAAAAAACACCTTCCGCTTGTTCCGTCTTGGTACGCTCTATGATTGCAATGTTACAGCTAAGACAAAAACGGTAAAAATGGGCGGCAATGATGGTCTCATCCACCAAGTTAACTGGGGGCGAGATTTGGAGAAGCGGCAGAAGCCCGAGGAGCAGCAAAGCCGTGATTGGCTCAATCCCTGCGATCAGCCCTGGACGGTTTAGCGCATCACTGGGGCGCGCCTGAAGCCACTGTAACCTCGAAACAAGAAGTTTTGGTGGATGGATTCAATGCAGGAGCGCACCAACCAAGGTATCGTCCCGATCAAGTCTGTTGAGCGCCCGATCGCAGTTGAGGGATATAATCGTACGTTACAAAAGTAATTATTGCGGTCAAAGTGTCACTTACAAGAATGCCACGGAGCCAAAAAGAGTGATCGAGAACGACTAGAGGTTGCAAATTGAATGAACTACAGGTACGCTACTGTATCGTTAAACGGATGCCTGGAAAATAGCACCAGAGGCCCACTAAAAGAATATGGATGCCTTGGCGATGCTCCACTACGTCATCTGTGCCGCTTATCCGATGACGTTTAGGCAGCCGAATTAATCGGTACGTACTGCTCCTCGTCTGACCCCAGACCCCAAATTCAAATCGTTCAGCGGCTTTGTTAGCGCGCGGAGTCTGGATTGGGGGCTAGTGATTGGTAGGAGGAGAAGCTGCTTCTCCAATTTTCATCGCGGTTCACAGGGGAAGTCCCATGGGGAAAAGGAGGAGCAGAGATGAGAGTCTGGAGTGAGCCGTTGAGACTGGAGATTCATATCAGTTCGTAGATCTCAATGGCTTGGCATTGTCATTAACTTTGGAATTGTTTAATTCTTCTGTCTAACGCTTGACTGTTGCAATCTCAGAATTAATCGGCCAAAGCCGTTGGTAGGGTCGGTTACAGCATTCTCAAAGTCAATGACCTATTGTGTGACAGCAGCACACACACTCTACCGTCTTGTTCGACCCTCGGAGCATTCAGTGCGACCCCATACCCGATCCCGCAGACAGACTAAACACAGAGAGAGACCCCTGGTTGCGTCGCAAATGACCACGACCTAACTTTAATGTTTCCACAATTCCCTCTCAATCTCGAGCTTTTGGTGGTCAGAAATCCCTGGGTTGGGTGTGGATACGCTTAAACCTAGTGCCACCATCCTTTGGCTTTGGGCTTAGATGATGGGGATGAGCCGGGGATGAAGCATCTCACCTCCTACTCCGCTGATCTTGACCAAACTCAATGCTGACCTGGTTCCTACCCCAGGCCAGAGAGCGGGGTGAGACCCGAGGGAGAAAGAAAGAGAGGAGTCTGGGGTCGAGTGTGAGTTGAGTGCGCAAAAGATCCTCTCCCTCCCCCTCGAGAGTAAATTATTTAAATTACCCTTGATCTGCACTTGCTTGTTTTATTTTTTCTTGGCTCGGCAGCTTTCTCTCCTCTGGTAAAAACAAACCACACCCTCTCAATCAATTCTCCAGATTCTCTTGCAGCTCAAATCAATCACCATGGACAACAAAGATCTGGGCCCCGAGGTCCCCCAGGCTTCTCACAATGAGAAGGACGCTCTTGGCGGCGGAGTCCCTCCCGATTACCATCCCAATGGAGGCGGTGCGCGACGCGGATCTACCGCAGTCAACATTGTTGAGAACCCGCTGAAGGTGAGCTTGGCGATCGCTTGGCTTCTTGGCTAGCAGATAATTCTCCGATTGATCTCTTGGCTTCTTGGCGACCCTGAAGATCAATTGACCCGATCGCTAACGATTAATTCCCACAGCGCGTCACCGAGGAACAAGCAGCGCACGATGCGCGCGTCTTCGCAGAGACACACGGCATGTCGGAGCACGCCGGCCTTTTCGGCCGCGCCGCCCTCGTCGCGCGCGACATGGACAGGTTCAACATGGTCAAGGAGCTCACCGAGGATGAGCGCCAAGCCCTCGAGTACGAGCGCGACCACAAGTGGCACGGACCAAAGATGCTCTGGTACTCCATCTCGCTGTGCGCCATTGGAGCTGCCACGCAGGGCTGGGATCAGACTGGTTCCAACGGTGCCAATCTGTCTTTTCCCCAGGAATTCGGTCTCAATGAGGAAGAGAGTATCAGGGATCAGTGGATTGTTGGTCTGGTCAACTCTATTATTTTCCTGACTGCTGGTCTCATGTACGTCACCACCAAGACTTTTGCGACGCTTACTAATAATTCCACAGTGGTGCTTTCATCGTTGATCCCCTCAACCATTACTTCGGTCGACGTGGTGAAATCTTCATCACTGCTTGCTGTCTCACTGCCACTCCCATCGCTTCCGGTTTCACTCACTCATGGCAAACCCTCTTCGCCGTGCGCTTTGTCATGGGCATCGGCATCGGCGCAAAGAATGCTACCGTCCCCATCTACTCGGCTGAGATGGCTCCCGCCCGCATCCGAGGTGCTCTCGTCATGTTCTGGCAGCTCTGGGTCGTCATCGGTATCTTCCTCGGCTTCTGCGCCAACGTCATCGTCAAGGACACGGGCAGAATCTCGTGGCGTCTTCAGCTTGGCTCTGCCTTTATCCCATCTTTCCTCCTCGGTCTCGGTATCTTCTTCTGCCCCGAGTCTCCCCGTTGGCTCATGAAGCACGGCAAGCATGCCAAGGGCTTCCGCTCCATGTCCCGCCTGCGCGCGCATCCTATTATTGCTGCCAGGGACTTTTACTACTCGTGGATTATCTACGAGGAGGAGCTGGCTGTCGCTCGCGGTGCTGGTTACTTCCAGCGTCTGTGGGATTGCTTTGCTGTGCCCCGAATTAGGCGCGCAAACTACGGTGCCTCTACTGTCATGATTGCTCAACAAATGTGTGGTATCAACAGTAAGTTCCATGCTCTTCCTGGTCTTGACACTATTCCTAACGTGGCCTAGTTATCTCTTTCTACAGTTCCACCATCTTCAGAAACGCGGGTTACACTGCAGTCCAGGCTCTGTATGCCTCTCTCGGATACGGTGCTATCCAGGTCATTTCTACTATCCCTACTCTGTTCCTTATCGACACCAAGGGACGACGAACTCTGACTCTCGCTGTAAGTTCTTCATCGCAAGTGTGCACGTCACGATGACTAATCAAATCTAGACCTTCCCCGTCATGTGTATTTTTTTGCTGGCTGCCGGTCTGTCTCTCCTCAACCACAGCGGCACCCGTGCTGCACAAGTTGGACCTGTCGTCCTGTAAGTTCTCAAACACTTTCATCTCAAGTACTATTACTGACTATTTAGGTTTATCTATCTTTTCACTATCGCATATTCCCTGGGTGAAGGTCCTGTCGCCTTCCAGTATTCCGCCGAGGTATTCCCGACCATTCAGCGTGAGCAGGGTATGGCCTGGGCTGTCTGCATCAACAACACCTTTGGTAGGTCTCCGACACCGCAACACATAACTTATCTCTTGCTAATATGCTATCTACAGCTGGTATCCTCGGTCTGACATTCCCTCGAATGTCCAACGCCATGACACAAACTGGAGCTTGTACGTGTCCCCCCAGAACAACTCACATCGTCATATACTAACCTCGCCATAGTCGGCTTCTATGCTGGACTCAACTTGATAGCATGGGGCATGATCTTTTGCTTTGTCCGAGAGACTAAGCAACTTACCCTCGAAGAACTTGACCGTAGGTGACCCTCGTCAACACATAGAAATCATTACTAACATCATCTTCAGAGGTCTTCTCCGTCCCCACAAGCCAGTTCATCTCTTACGAGTCAAGAGTCTGGCTTCCCTACTTCATCAAGCGATACATCTTGCGCAAGAATGTCATCAAGCCCCCTCCCATCATTGAGCGCGCTGAGAAGACTTACGACACTGCTTAAATTGTCTGGACGAGGGATCTGCAGGCGCTAGCCAGTTTGAGTTTGGGCTTAGCCTTAGCAGCCCTGTTAGGATCCGTGCAGTCTTTTTGCAACTGACTGACACGACTTGGAATGTTAGGTCTCAGACTCTCAGTTGATCTGACTGAACAATCCTTGACTGAATGTGGATGTTACGAATTATTGACTACTTGTACATTGAGGAACTATGCAATGATATACCCCATAAATACAAATCATGGTTTCATGAAAAACCTAAGACTCAATGTGTATGCTTTTTGACTACTGCTTTGGCCTCAAATAAGGTATGAGAGCCTAACTTTAGACTTTGCGAAGAACACGTTTCTAATGTGCATACTTCTTCATATCTCATCATGCATCATATTCGAGCAACCCTATGTTTTATTATCGATTCTCAGAGAGTCAAACCTAAATGCCATCAGGATACTGCTTGAACCTGAGTAGAATTCATATAATAAGTGATACAGCATGAGGAGGGTGGACAACTGTAGAGAAACTTAAGTGACTCTCCTATTAAATATTGTATTTTGATCTAGTTTAGCTTGTCTGCGCTTAAGCAATTTTTAATAGACGCGCACAACTGCAGGGTAGCACGTTGGCATAAAGATGAACTGGCTTACGACTAGTACCCTGCACAAGTTACCTTTCGACGGCAAGAAACTCGTGTAAATTCCATATCTTAGACATTTCTTCTTAACCTAGATATCCACAGAAAACTCACAGAGGAGAGGCCGCTACACATTTGCTCACCGGGGTTGACAAGATAACTATCTCGAGTCAAAGAAATAGAAACATCAAATACTTGGAATATTGTGCTTGAATTATAAACAGCAAAGTTTATATAACTGAGAATCTCAACCACGTTGTCACTCTTATTTTCAATACCTCTAGACAGAATGTGAATCGAGGTCGTCCGTGCTGCCCAGATCGTAAACTAACTTTTTGGTGGAGAAGCTCAACCGTCTTATCGCCGCCAATAACCGTATCAGCCCGCCCCTAACAAAATAACACCCAAGCTCCAATGAAAAGACCTGTTTCCCAAATGCCGGCGCAAATTGAACTGCGCTGTCTACCTGACCTGACCTAGCTGAGCAGCACACACCGAACCAAGATCCCAGCCACCATGGACTCCCCCAATCTCTCACAAGGCGATGATAAAAATCCTGCCATTAGCGAACAAGAGCGCAAGCAAGAAACCCCCTCACCCACAGTATCTTTTTTTTTTCGGTGGCTGACAGTGACGCGAAGAAAACTCCGCAATCGTCTCTCCCAGCGTGCATTTCGTCGCAGGCAGGCAGAATGTATTAGAGAACTGCGAAATCGTGTCAATGCGGACCAGACACCGGACAGTGAGCGCGTGGAAGCTCTTCAGAAGGAGAACCGTATGCTCCGGCAGCAGCTTATTGATGTTCAGACCAAGATGTCGCGGATGCTGGCTTCGGTTCAGTTGTTGAATGATTCCGTGTCCAAGACGCTTGATGATACTGGTAATGGAAATGATTTGGATGAAAGGGATATTCAGGAAGAAAGCCCCCCTGTTGAGCACGTTATCGGCAGTCGTGGTCAGAAGCAGAGCCAACAGCCTGCGGATACGTCGTTAACATCTTTGGATCTCGACTCTTTTGACCCCTCAATCTTGGATTTTGACAGTGCTTTCGTCCCGGTTAATTCTTCAGGTATTAACGAATTGCGAACATTTTCATCGGTTCAATCGCTAAATACTTTTAAACAGCACCTGGTACTGATAGTGGTCTCACCTCATCAGAGCTCATTAATGCAGCCGGCACAAACCCGTTCTACACACAGATACCCAACATCTGGAGCCATGAGTACCAAATGGGGATGCAGCCCTATCTTGCAGCCATCAACGCGACAGAAGAGTCGAACTTGGTATTGGGCAAGGATTATTCATTTACAAACTCGCCTTTCTCGGATCACATTCAATTACTTCAGCGCATGCTTAAAAATAAGCTCAACACTATCGGATTTGTTCCGGAAGGCCACCATCCCGTCCAGAGGTCAGCTCTGATCAATTCTTGGTTCTTCGTTATCTCTCTGACAAACCGCAGTGTTTATCAACCAGTATTAATGGTTCTATCCATGTTTAACAGCATGACACGACCAGATGTCATGGCTTGGTATGCCAAAACGCGCTTCTACCACATTATCGAACTCACAGCATGGCAACTGTACCCCTCCTCCGCGACATTTAACAAGCTACATCCCCGATACCGGCCGACAAAAGCACAGCTCGAGAATCCTCACCCTGGAATAATCGACTGGATCCCTTTCCCATCAATCCGAGACCGGCTGATCCAGCTTCACTCTGCGAATCCACATATCGATCAAATTTTTTGCGACGCTGTAACGGGCTACGTTGTGGAGGCGCTCATGTCGGACCTCATTCTTGGCGCACCTCAAATCACAGTTTACGTCCGGGTTACGGATCTTATCAACACCATGTCCTCCGGCACAACCGAAAATGAAACTTCAGTTGCTGTTCTTCCAGCTCCGGATATTTCTACACTTTTCTTGTCACCAGCTTACGCTCGCGCGGCTTTCAATAAGCTCAACATGGACAAGGGTGCAGGATACTACAAGATCGACCCCGCATTCTTCGAAAAATATCCTGAGCTATGGGATCAGGCCAGCGACCTCACAGCGACGGGAATGCCTCTGAAGCCAAAGTATCAGAAGATTCTTACGTACCCGAAACCCCTCGATTCATCAACTGTTGAGACATACCGAAGCTTTATTGACTTTTCTTTGGATGCTGCCAATACCATCTCAATGTCCCCCGCACCATAGTCCCGTGACCGGGCCGGGCGGACAGATTGATAGAGGTCAAAGCTCAAGCTCACGGGCACCAATTAAACCAGGACATGTTTGCTCACATGATTTCATTCGGCCGATACCGTCTTCTAGACGCATTCACACGGCATCATTAGTGCACAAGGTTCGACAAACTTTCGGGAAGTGTCATCGAATGTTGAGTAACGACCCACAGCCACGGGTTGACTAACAACCTACTTACTAACAACCCATTCCGTGATGCGGCAGTGGATCATCGAGTGGAGATGAAACAATCTATATAGAAATGGCACAACATGTTAGTCCAGGCTTAGGATCAGCACCATTTTTAGTTACTCCCATTCTTTTACATCTATTAAAATGCCATCTCAGATACCCACAGCAATCCCTCGCTACGGTTTTATGGACGATTACAGCGAGGGTGCACATCCAGCCCTTCTCAAAGCTTTGATCACCACCAACACAACCCAAGAAACCGGCTACGGAAGCGACACATACTGTGACCTCGCTCGACAAAGAATTCGTCGCCATCTCGGCCGCGACGACGTCGGTGTCTTTTTTGTACCCAGCGGAACATCCGCCAACGCTATTTCCATCGCCGCATGTCTACGACCCCACGAAGCCGTCATCGCCGCGAGTTCCGGCCACATCGTTACAAGAGAGACGGGTGCAGTAGAAGCCAGTGGTCACAAGATCATCAATGTTGCGCCGAAGAATGGAAAGCTCACTCCGGAGGCCATTGAGCGAGCGTTGGACGATAACTGGCATTTTCCACACATGGCGAAACCAAGACTAGTGTATATCTCAAACGCAACAGAGATTGGAACGATATATTCCAGGAATGAGCTTGCAGCGGTGAAAAGGGTTTGCGAAAAGAACGGGCTTATACTGTTTCTCGATGGAGCTCGCATCGGCACTGCCCTTGCATCCAAAGCCAACGATATGACGTTACCAGATGTTCTGGAATTGACAGATATCTTCTGGATCGGGGGTACGAAAAACGGGGCACTCCTTGGCGAAGCAGTAGTCGTGAAGGATGCACGTCTAGCCTCAGAATTCGAGTTCTACGTCAAGCAACATGGTTCTCTCCTCGCAAAGGGCCGTGTAATCGGTGCTCAATTCGCCGAGCTCTTCGACAACGATCTCTATTTTGATCTCGCGCGAAAGGCCAACCTTGCAGCTGAGACGTTATCAAGTGGTATTGCGGAGGCGGGTTTCTCGGTGTATGCAGCGACCGAGACAAACCAGGTTTTTGCAGTATTACCTCTCAGTTTGATCAAAGTGCTGCAGGAGTATTTTAGTTTTTATGTTTGGGAAAAGTGTGGTGATGATGAGGCGGTGATTAGGTTGTTGACGACGTGGGCGACCGAGTCGACGCAGGTTGAGAGGTTTGTTGGGGTGGTGCATAAATGGACGGTATAGACGGTATCTGGAGTTGAAAATTCGGTTGATTGATATCCCTGGATATGGGAAAATTAATGATTCTGCGTTTTGTAGAGATTTATTTGCTTGATCGATTCGCAAGATGTCTATCGAGATATGCTATATATAATTGTGATGGAGCTTCTTGACGCAGTTCACCTTAT
This sequence comes from Fusarium sarcochroum, assembly GCA_013266185.1. Lineage (NCBI taxonomy): Eukaryota > Fungi > Ascomycota > Sordariomycetes > Hypocreales > Nectriaceae > Fusarium > Fusarium sarcochroum. The sequence continues at coordinate 30,065 of JABEXW010000244.1, forward strand.
TCAACTGTGCTCATATTCCATGGAATTGATGTCAACAGCTATAAAATCATCTCCATAGCGAGCATGGTTAGGTTTCTCCTTGTTTTAGTTGTCATGGCTGATATTCTTTCTGAATCAGGTCAAACTAGGCCGGTTGTCGAAGTTACTATTTTTGTCACCGGATATAAATGTCTTGTTATTCCCGCCATATCCTGTTATCACGATCATGACATACAGTTCCCCGCTCACCACCAAAAATAAATACACTTTCCCCTTCCATGAAGCTCTACAGCGCTCAATAAAAACCGCAACCCGATCAATTTCATTACTGCAAGATTCTCAACACCCCATTGAAAATAAAGCTTGCCAACCGTTTACCACCAAGCAGCTATGACGTTACTTATCGTCGTTGCATCGTGCTAGAATCGAATTACTTGGGGAGAACAGCCTTGCCAGCGGCCTTGGCAGCTGCGAGAGCACCTTGAAGACCGTACTGAGAGTGGACGCCATCGATGCGGTGCGTCGCGTTTAGGTTCTTGACGACAACAATCTGGAAGCAGGTGGCAGAACCTTGGCGAGAGGCGATGGTTGAGTAAGCCAGGAAAATCTCCCAGATCTATCGAGGTCAGTCTAAATACTCCACAGGTTTGACATCTTTGATGTGACTTACGCGGAACCAGCGCACGCCATACTTGGCCTTGACCTTCTCAGCGTTTCCGAGCCAGTTTCTGTACCATCGCCAGAGCGTACCGGAGTAGTGGACACCAACGGTGTCAACGCTAGTAATGGTTAGACCCATCCACTTATACAAGCTTTAAACGTACCTCTTGACTTCAAATCCAGCACTCTCAAGGCAACCGACGTAGAAAGATAGCGGTGTCGAGGCATCAGCACCAGGGAAAATGTACTTGTTAAGGAAGAGTCCCCAGATAAAATCCTCATACTGCCAAGCTTTTCTCAAACCAGACAGCTGGACATACATGGCGCCATCATCCTCAAGCATGTCGTAGCATTGTCTGAAAAAGCCAGTGAGTCGTCGAACACCGACATGCTCGGCCATTTCAAGCTGCGTGATTTTGTTAAACTTTTGCTCGGGAATGTCACGGTAGTCGCTGCATAGAAGTCGGCTCTGCTCCTCGGGTACACCGGCGTTTCGGAGGCCGTCGTTACCCCATTCGACCTGGTTGCGAGCAAGAGTAACACCAGTGACCTTTGCGCCGTAATTGACGCTTGCGAATTTAGCCAAAGTTCCCCAACCGCATCCAATGTCCAGGACAGTTTCACCCTCTTTGAGACCGATCTTTTCGCAAACGATAGCGAGTTTGTTGTCCTGCATCTCCTCAAGGGTCTCCTCTCGGGTGGGGTCGGAGATAATTCCCGAGGTGTAGATCATACGAGGGCCAAGAAACCAAGCGTAATGATCGTTTCCACTGTCGTAATTGTTGCGGACTTGCTCCTCATCCTGAGAGCGGAGGTGAAGAATAACATCGGGGAAGAAATTAAATAAAAGATAACGAAAGGTTTCGCTGGTAAAATTGAATGTGGCCCAATCGTGGCGATACTCAAAGACTTCAAGGGCGTCGGCATTGAGGTCGACTTGGCCGGTGAAATAGAGCTCAAAGAATTTATTCATGGGGATTTTGTGGCGACCGTTCCATCGCGCCCGAAGGCGGTCGCTCTTGAAGTTGAGGTAGAATTCAATCGGGCGACCAGGCAATTCGACGTTATCGTTGAGTCGGGGGCTTAATCTGGACATAAACGTCCAGATAACGATAAGAACCGGCACAGTCGTGAACACAGCAAGGAAAAGGGCTGTCTTGAATCCACCACCGAGCTTCCAGGCAAGCCACTGCGGGACGCCCACAAGAGCAGCGCCCAGGAAAAGGTTGGACCATTGTTCGTAACCGGGACCGTCGGCGGGAAGAGGAGGGTTTTTAATAGCGGGTGACTGTTGAGCCAAAGATTAGTAGCTATCGTGAGTTGGGAGGGGAAGCTTAATGACTTGCGTTGGACAACGGAACTCCTGGGTTTTTGCCGGTCGAGATGGTGTCAGCGGGCGCTCTCGGAGTCTGGATAAAGTCGATGTCACGGCTCAAATGAGCCCCTCCATTCTGCTTCAACGACATAGCTCGTCTGTCTCGAAGATGACTCCGACGAAAGAACAAAAAAAAAGAAAAAGTAGAGCAGGAGCTTGACGAAAGGGAGAAAGAAATCGAGATTGAGCGGTCAAGGATGTTTTCTTGGACATGTACTGCTGAGCTGATGCATCAAGCCACCTGCAATGAGGCACAGACACAGACCAGGCCAGACGCAGCGGGGCTTGACAGCAGCACAGTACAGCTCAGCAAGCATATGCACCCCTGCCCAAAGAGAAAGCTCAATCACATCAGGTCAGTCATGGCGTAATAACTGCTCCCCAAGGGCATGCTGTGCTCTATCGAGACGTCTACACGACAGGTTGTGGGTAAACGAAATGAGAGGCAAGCACGGTCTTTATCATGAAATTACGCCGCGTAATTGGATGCCTCACTGTTGATTGAGATCCTACCATGTGCTTTTCTCCTGGATGGTAGGCCCATAATGAGGCCACGCATGTCCTCCTTCTGCTGGCCTGGCCAAGAAGTTCCGTGAATTCTCCTGATGTGACGTATTTTGCGTATTACCGGTAGCGTCGGCGGATAACGCTCCCGGAATCACCGGTCTTTTCTGTGGACACTTGACAAGCGATGATGGAGCGGATCAACTATATGCCGCCAATCTTAGCTGACCGCTCTAACCGTCTTTGGCCACAGCCCTGTATCTGACTTTCACGTGAAAATGGTGTCGCGTGCTAGTCACGTGAATCTCTTTACATTATTTCCTAGAGGCTCTGCAATACCATACACCAAAATTAACTACACAACACTCAGTTGTAGCTTATTTCTTACAATTAAGTGGTAGCCGCGAATCAACTGTTATCCCTGGTGGATTTTCTCCTCGTCTCTTCTCCCTCACATCCACTCTCAGGAAAATCAGATTGCATATCATGACACAGGACATAAGCAAGATGTTAATATTTGTTCTCGTTAATTTAATAGCCGCATAAATACAATTGCTAATAGCAACTTGTGCAAAGGCTGAAGGCAGGCCCTTATTTGAGGC
>JABEXW010000245.1:0-16378 GCA_013266185.1 Fusarium sarcochroum
AGATATTTTAGAGGAAGAAATAAGTACCCTAGCTCTGATTGGTGGATCAGTATCAAACTAACAAACATTCAAGGGGAGACCTGTACATGCCAGCAAAATAGCTCTAGATCGATCAGCTCAATCAATTGGAAACGCTTTTAAAGTTAATAACGTGATCCAACTTACAACAACAAATCCACCGACAAATGATCAGCAAAAAGACCCCTGACTGCGTGACATACAAATATCAACGGGAGACATGGAAACCTGTATTTGGTGACGGAGGCATTGCTAGACAACTCTATCTTTGTACTTGGCTATTGGTCACCGAAAATAGCCCACTGTTGAACGAAGCCTTCCCCTCCGCAAATAGTCTAGTCGCTCACTGTCTAGCACAAGCCTCTTTCGATGTTGACAGCCAACGCAGTGTTGGCGTCAAAGTTCTCTCCTTATTCATGCTAGTTATATCCGCCGGCTGCCCGTCAGAGTTACATGGCCGAGTCGAAGTACAAGATGGCAATGCTCCACTACCAACGCCTCGGAGCGTTTTCTGACAGCGGTTAAAGAATTTCATCATATTTGTCAGGGCTGGATGTTCTTGGTAAGCGGCCTCGCATCACTTCTCGGGTCCGAGTTGGTCCTATCTCTCAAGAAAACTCGTTGACAGCTCGAGTTTAAAGCTGGTGCCTCGATGACGTGTCTCAGATGTGCAACACTCAAACAACCGTTGAACCTAAGGTAACTAGACTCCCTAGGTACGTAGCTAGGGGCCGTCTCTCTGGACCATGCTACCGGTGCCAACCGTTCTCTAAACGCCCAATAGTGGATGTCATCCAAATCCCGAATACGTCGCTTATGTGACGGGGCTGTGCATATCCCCGAGACACGAGACCTGTCAACTCAATACTCGGATGCAATTCATCCTGTTTCTAATCTGACAGAGAGAAAGTTTAAGTGCCGTTGCTTTCTCAGGGTCCTATGGTGTTTCGGATCTGCCTCGCATTGTGTCTGACATCCTGCAACCCGAGCTCGGATAACATGGTCATTGGTCATATGAGCAATTAATCAGCAAGATGAGAACAAGACCTACTAGAATCTGACCATGAATGCCTAAATATCTCGTTGGTATCCGTATTGTATTGGATTTTAGAATAATTATATACCTAACTTAGGATAAACTATGACATAGAAACTGATGAGCTCCATCTGGTTGTATTTGGGCTGGGCGGCTAACAGGCCTCATAGTCTCGCTCACCTATAAATCGTCGAGACTCACCAACTAAAGGTTAACATTCACACGTTTCAAGGCACAGAAATCTTAATCTTCAACATAGCCGTCCAGGCCTTGGTATCTTATTCAAAACGTGGGTGGCAAGCTTGTATTATATATACACCAGACCTCTTCCCTTCTCTTCCTCTGCATCTCTCCACTCCTCACATGTAGCTTGATATTCCACCCAGAAAATATCCCCTTCCCAGTAGAGGTCGTAAAGTCGGAAGAGAAAAATAAAAACGCGTAGCAAAATTAGTCGTTAAAGAGAGACAAGAAACGAATGGGCCATGAAGCGTCGCAGTATATGTTTTCCGGCGCAATTAGCCCAGCTTCCTCCTTTTTGTGGCAATAAAATCCTCCTCTTTATTCTTTCCCTCTCTAGTATCCCATGCCTTCAGGTTTTGTACTTCCAAAGAGATCCCCAGTGGTGCGGTGACCACGTTTGAACGCCAAACAAGATGCTTCTCGCGCCTCTCAGATGTGGCAGCGAGTCAGAGAAAATGAAAGGGAAATGCACCGCAGGTGACGGTAATATATAGCTGATGAGTGCAGCGGCAACAGCATGACTAAGTATAACGTTGTTCATGATGCAACAACAATGGACAGAACGCTCAGGTATCAGGAAATGACGAAAGCAAAACGCAAAGGCAAACGGTATTATGTATCAGATCCTCTCTTGGAATCGTGATGGTGATCCAAAAGATCCGTCGCCCGAAGCAATGGACCCACCACCTACTGAACCTCCAAGAGCGTCTGAGTCGGGCCTTGGCCGCGGCGGATCGGTGAAGGGATTCGACTCTGTGACCGGTGTTCGTGCCGGACCCGATCGGATCACCGGCACGCCACTTATAGGTCTCATCGGTGATCCGAGAGCCAAATGGTGTGAATCTCGGTCACTTGGGTCAAACGCCATGGAGCCTCTCCAGTAGTCAGAGTTACCGCTCATGACGCTCTCTCGATTCGCGCGGGTATTAGACGGGATATTAGACGGGATATTAGACGGAATATTAGATGGGGATCCAGGTCGAGGATCTGAATAACCATCGCCGCCTACTTGTAGGACAGAAGGCAGCTTCTTGCCTGATACTCGGTAGAATCCTCGCTCGCCAGTTGGAGCGGGTTCAGGAGCTTGTTGTGGCTTTTTGCCCATCAACCCAGCGAATGCAGCAGTCATGGCGGAAGCTGCTCCGGAGCGTTCTGCCATAGCTCCACCGCTTCCGTTTCCACCGTCGGGTCCGCCAATTGCTCGCGTTCCGGTCTCGTTTCCTCCAAGTATACCGCCTCCGGGATGCTTCTTCTTGTACCTGAGAGCGAACAGGACGAAGAACGCTAGGAACGCCACACCCGCGATGCTACCCACAACACCGCCAATCACTTGCTTCTGCGTAGTTGAAAGCGTACCGGTCTCGGTGTCGTTGGAGCTTGATGTGTTTGTTGCTGCTGGCGGTTGACCGTCAGCCGTCGCGCTACCATAACCTCCTCCTCCTCCTTCGTTATTATCGTCGTCTCCCCACCAGCCAGAGCTCCAGGTTTCTTCCGCCGAGATACTCGAGTACACAGAGTCGGAGTAGCTGAAAGCTGAGAGTGTGGCACTGGGGTTGATGGAGGAGGTAACAAATGTTGAAGATACTACGATGACCGTGGAAGAGCTCCGTGTTCGTGAAGAAGTGTTCGTTGTCGTCGGTACCGTATTCCCCGTTGTGGAAGCGTCAGATTCAGATTGAGTCACATCTGTGGTGGCTTCAGCCGTGGCTTCAGTGGTCGCTTCAGTGGTCGCTTCGGTGGTTGCTTCAGTGGTTGCTTCGGCGGTTGCTTCTGAAGTCTCTTCGGATGTCACGTCAGAAGTGAATTCTGATGTCGCTTCCGAGGTCAGGTCAGATGTAGTCTCTATTGAGGTAGGCGCATCGGTTGTCGTCGCGCTTAGATCATCTAAAGCAAGCGATATCAGTCAGCACATGGTCACGAACTCTAACTATAAATAGGAGGGGCAAAGAATCATACCAGTGGTTGCATCTGTAGTCTCTGACCCACTAACATCGGAGGTTGTGTCAACATCGGTTGTGGGAGCAGCCGTTGGCGTTATGTCCTGACTCGCAGTATCAGGATCAGTGGACGTCACAGGTACCGACGTCTCGGGGAGAGTTGGGGGGGCAGTGTCGGAAGGCACATCAGTGGTGGGCAACAATGCCGTGTCGTAGACAGGTGAGGGCACGGAATCGGATATGGTCGCGTCGGGGACAGGTACAGATGGTGACGGGTCGGTCAAGCCGGGTGTATCTGTTTCCACGGCGGTCGCGGCGGCAGCGGATGGAGGCGACGGTACATTGTTGCTCGCAGCCGGAACCGACGCCGCGACCGCCACAGAGAGCGCCGGGTCCGGGTTAGAAATGGCGGCGATGGTGCTGCCCGAGGCAGAATCCACGACGACGGTGGCAGGTGGTGCGAAATGGGTTTGGACTTCGATGGGTGAGCCGACCGAGTCGACAACCTGAACGAGCGACACGGTCTGAACAACCTGGGTGACGAAATCCTGCTCAGCGCGAGGTTTTAGGGCATTGGCGTGAGCGTTATCGGGCTGGGCAGCGTGGAGATGGAGGTTGGCCGGCGAGCTGCTTCGGTGCAGATGCTGGTGCTGGCGCTGGTGCGAATGGTGGGAATGGTGGCCGGTCTTGTGGAGCTTGAGATGGCTCTGTTGGGATGGTTCGTCGCCGCTTTTGTCATCAACACTTCCGAGTTGATGCAATTGCAGATGAGCGTGGTGAAGGTGATTTTGAGTAGTGTCCTTGTCGTTTTGGTCGGAACGAGCGTGGTGAGGATGCGAAGCAGAGCGAGAGTGACGAGATGATGAAGAGTCAAGATTAGAATCTTGCAGCTCGGACAGATCCGAAGATGAAAAGGAAGATGACAGAGACCGGGCCCGAGACTGAGCCAAGGTCGATGGCAAAGGATCGACATCCATATCCCTATCCCTCTCCTTATCCAAGACTTGAGCCTGAGCGAGTGAAGGCCCGCTGGATGAGTAAGTCATTGGATTGGATGGATCGTGTCCGGTCGTCGTGGCCGCGGGCGTGGCCCGTTGGGAGCGTGGCGATGCCGTTGCTCACTTCGCTGTATTCTAGTGGATGTGGCCCTAGAGGGTTGCGTAAGGCAGTGGACGTTACAGCCCAGCCTAACCAACTAACGCAGGGGACGTGCACCAGCCGGTTTCAGAAACGGGTACCTAAAATAACAACACGACTGAATTGAGTGGCCCGCTCTGAGTTGGAAGGGGTAAAAAACGAGAGGAATTGGCCCCAAAGCGGAACACGGTGTGGCGATCGTATTCGCTAGTGGATGTTTCGAGAGATTGTCTTTTTCCTTTTGTGTCGACGAGTGCAGTGTAGTGCAATTCGTAGTCGGATCCCAGTCCGTATTTTTTGGTGCTGTAATTCGCTTCGAAATGGATTGTTTCCAGAAGAAGATGAAAAGAGTGTGATAAAATCAAAGGCCAATTACTGGATCAACAAGCACATAATCACTTGATCATCCACTTGCTGCCCCAGAAAAGACTGAAAATAGATTCCCAGATCACACAAGCACTAATCAGGGCTCCTGAACGCACAAAGAACTGGGCTGATGTGGGCGTAGTCGGGCGGGGAGAGACAACAAAGGACAGGATCCAGGATGCTAGGAGATATTTCGCCCCTTGCGCTTTGGTTCGGTTCGTCTTCTTTGTTCAGTCCTCGACGTTTCCTTCGTGGTCTGAGAGACAATCGGTCTCAATACACGACAACAATGAATGGGTGACCCTTCTTCAAAGTGTCGGTCCGTTGAGGTCGTTGGTTGGGGCTTAGGAATTGACAGGCGACAGACAGGGTTATCGTGGTCGATAGCTGTCTTTATGTGTTGCGTGGTGTTTGCTAGCCGGGATGGAATGTCTTCTTTGCTCCGGCTTTCTTCTGCATGTACACTTTGATCCTCCTCGATGCGTCAGGTTGAGTCTTGTTTTGTCTTTCAATATCGGTTTTCAATTCTCGATCTCGACGATGGCATGGCGACAAACACAAAAAGAGCGCTGATTGTTCGTCGTCAATATCGTATGTTTTCTTCGTCGATGTTCGTCTCGAAAGGGGTGACAGAAATGAGCGGCGTCAAAAGAGAAAAAAGAGAGCGACTAGAGAAGCAGACAGAGAGAGCGACAGAAAAAGTAAACGAGAGTATTACGGTTGGTGAACAACACAACGATAGCAAGGAGAGGAAACCCAAGCAGAACAAAGCAAAGGAAAGTGAACGAGAGGAATAAGCGGGAGACGCCTATACTAAATTGATGCGGGACAGAGAAACGAGGGGACCGAGAACACAAACACGACTTTCTCCAGGCCTGGCTCCAATTGATGGTGTCCTCGCCGTCCCTACCGTACCGCAACGCAGGTTCCAGTCTGTTCGTCAAGGTCGTGCGCGTGCATGGAATTGCCAGGGGTCCTTGTCTGCGATACCTTAGCTTAGCTGGTCTATTCCTGTTCCTCCCCAGCGTTTCCCTTTTTTTTTTTCTTCCTTTGTTCCTGTTGACCAGCGCGTCTCCCCTGTCTGTATTCCGTGATCATGCCGGGGTCAAACTGGACGATGCGCGGTTGTGGATGGGCTAACGGTGCTGGACAAGAGGCCGTGAGATGGAGATAATCTCGCTTGAAATGAGTGTGGGCTCTTTTGGTCGATAGTCAGACCAATCATCGTGGGGCTGCCGTACGACATCACGACATGTGTGATCAATCATTAGCCAGGTACCCACGGAATACGACAAGAAACACAATTCGGAGGTATTTGGGATTAGGTTGGTTGGTTGGTAGGGGACTTGATTTGAGGCGCGCTGGTTGGTTTAATCCCATGCCCTACCAATAACCTCTCGTGAATGGATCTCTCAACTGCGGCGCGTACATTACATTAGTACAAGAAAATATCACTGGACAGTCGTGATGGACTATTTCGTACGACGTTGAACGAGGCTTGCTTTGTCTGTCAAGTCATTGATCAAACATTCGAGCTTGACAAAAAAGCAAGCTCGGTCGAGTACTGAAGGGCGCTTCTCGTTCCACAAGAGCCACAACTGCGCTTAGGGGACCCTAACAACTGCCCATTTTCTTTCCTTTTAGCCCTCTATTTGCTTCTGACGGGTTAGCTGCGAACTCAAGGACAATGCTCAGTCACCTACCGCGGGCCGTCAACCGAATTGCTAAACGACCTATGCCCCTTTTCATGAGAACAGGAGTCTCTCAGCGCGTTCTCCTGCAATAGTCAAACCCGATGAGACGCATTGAACAAACCATGTTCCCAGTCTCTTTAACTTATGGTCTTACGTATAACATTAAGCTCTTCCTTGGGCGGTTGCTAAGACTAAAAGTGGTGGGTTTTGGTAGGAGAAAACGGTGGCCCAACAAGGGTGCTGCTAGAATTGCGTATGACATCCAGTCGGCGGAAGAAGCAACGCTATCGGGGAAATTAGACCGGGGTCATGAGCACGCGTGTGTCACGGAAGACTTGACGAATCGGGGCTAATATTTCAGATTCGATTCGAGACTTGGCAAGTGTGCTTCTACTCTTATTGTTGGCGATAAATGCTATGATTTTGTGCACTATAAGGTAGGTAGTGGTTGGGTCATGTCTCGAATGAAGGGCAGGTATGGTTGGCTAATGTTAGTGTTAATGTTCCTGTTCCTGATCATGATCAACAGCTGTCATTTATACAGTAGCGTTTGTAAAATTCCCGAGTGATCGTCCATATTCCAAGTCGATCACCATCCTAGGGCATAGGTTGTTTATGCTCGGGAATGGTCGTGTAAGAGATCGACATTGAATACTGCAACCGACTCGAACCGAGTTCCCCTTTCAACCCGCGCCAAACCCGCCAGGCACGAAAAATGTTTCTTTCTTTTCACCCACGTTGCATAGAGCCTCAATCTCTCCGTCTCTCCTTTTCCTGTCTGTCACTGCGTCCCTTTTTGGCGCTCTAAACTTGAGACTAGCCAATGGCATCCTAGAATCCAAGACCACGCACGACCTGAAAATATGCCAAAAATACAATCAGTCCCAGACCAAAAGGCCCAGCCCGCTCCATGGGGTCCTGGCCCGTGACGAGTGCCCTGCGACAGCGGGTCATTGCCTTGCGTTGCTTTTAAGCCTCGAGCTCCGTTGATGAGGTGCTCGCTCTGACGGAACCAAAAACATAGAGCCCCGGTTCCGGTGCGATGTTACTTATTGTCGTCCATCGGACCACAACATGGCGGGTCCCGGTGCTTATTAAAACAACTAACAACACAACCTCATGGCTTCAAAGCTCTAATTATTATCTTGTTGGCTATACTATAGACTAAGGTCCCGTTAGTGAGTGAGTGGGCGGTCTCGGGTTGCTTGGTCGTTGCAGATACAGCTGACGACCATGCAATCACTCCCACATTCCGTCCCATTCCTTGCAGGATGTCTCTAGGCTAAGATCGAGAACGTGTTCATGGTGTCGGGATTCAGCTTTACGGAGGAATTCATTTTCGTCCTTGGGATGGAACCCACAATCAACAGGAACAGGGTCCTCCTATTCCTCTTTGGGCTTTCGTTTGTCTTTGCCCATCTTGAGCCCCGACGGCGATGTATAGTTCAGTCTTTATTGTGCTACCTCTGTAGGTTAACACGTCTTCTGGTAGAATCCTCAACAATGGCCCTGCATCAAGCATGCAGTGCTCTTCACCTCGCGGATCGCGACTGATACGAAATATCTTCTGCCTTTGCATATGCATCTACGGAAGCGAGCGCCCGTCAACGGGAGACAATACGAGGCTAGATCCACTCAGGGATATTGTTCCAACTGAGTCAACTGGCTTTCAACCGAATCCTCTTTCAATTTGGCAACGACCTCGAAAACATATCATCGGAAAATATGGCCCAACGTGGCTAGGCATTCCCGGTTAGCCAAGGGATGTTAGGGTGGGCAAGCCAGCCTGGGCAGTTGAGGTATAAGGCCTAGGTAGCAGCTAACAGCAGGCCCCGATCTGATGTGATTTGCATAGCGAGGTAGGTCGTGAGCTTATTTGCTAGTGAGTGATAAGATAGGATATGACTCGTTCATTGTCTTTCTTATGCGGTTGGAGGCGAGCTAATGTGGTGTTGAAAGCCACTCTGGAATATGTCAGGTACCGGCCAATCAACGCTGACCATGTCTTCAAAGTTTCCAGAGACGAATTGAATCTCCAGGTTTCACAGGTTCAAAATACTGGGCCTATTCCTTGGCATCAGCATTCGGTACTGTGGCAGGTAGTTTGGCAAATCATCGAGATATCTACTTAACATTATGTAAGAGAGCTAATAGGTGATAAAATAAAGGCAATCTAATCAAAAGTATTCCTGAAGTATGCTCTGATTAGTATAGTAACCTATCTTAAAGCCTGGTGGGTGTCTTGATTACTTGTTAAGCTACTTGGTACTGTAGTTAACTTTGTCGAATGCGCGTATCTATTTATACGCTTTCTCTAGATTCGAACTTAGTCGTGCGTGGCATTGGATAGAAGCTACTCTTTATAAGTAGCACGATCAAAGTTGATTTTCAGTATGATCGATCAGTAGACCTAGACCAAATTTGACTGTACCTATAGTTACAGAATATTGTGTGATGTTAATTGCCTTATGAACCAGCTTTTTCAACCATGAAAATCTTTGCTCAATACCCGAATAAAAACATCCAACTCCATTATTCAAATACAATCAATAAAAATAACCAAACTATCAGTAAAATAACTAATTCAACTTTTTATAAGTTGGGCATTTGGCAAGTGGAGTTTCAACATACTACGCGCACCTACCCCATAGTTACATTGAGGCGATTTGCTTGTTGGGAAAGAGATGCGTTGGCTGTACAGCATCCCACCTGCCGATCGGTGTTTTGCATCTGCGACCACTCACTTGAAAGCTAGTACATCACTCAAACTTGGCACAAACAACATCATTCATATTTCAGATCATCACTATCATTTCCTGCATAGCCCCGGCGGTTAATCTGACCTTGATTAGACCTTGAGTCCATCGAATATCGAGGCACAGCCGCGCTTCAGGGTCCAAGCATTACCCCACGTTGACTCGTTATCGCCAACCTCTTGTCACCTCATTCAACGCCAACGCATCAATATCAAAGCAGACAGACCACTGAGCGGGTTAAAGAGATTGAACAAACGACGTTAGCCCGATATATTCTGGCATTGAGGCTTCTCTGCAATTCTTGTCTTTCTCTTTATATCTCACCCCGCACCATCTGTTGGCGACAATCATGGGCTCCTCCTCGCCGCCGCCGGCCTACACTGAAATGGCGCCTCCAATAACTCGGAAGCCCGTCAACTCTTCGGTGCCAGCTACATATCAATCTCCGCCCTTATCTGCGCCTGAGTCGTCCATGCCTTATGCTTCACCATCCGGGCCATGGCTTGGCCCTGATCCTCGCTCTTCATCCACCCAGTCCCTGCTTCCCGAAACATCTTTAGACGTCCACACTACGCCCTCTGGCGATTATCTAGGTCGACGCAAATTACTTATTATCTACATACATGGGTTTCTAGGCAATGATCAGTCGTTCCGCTCATTTCCTGCCCATGTTCATGCCCTCCTAGCCAACCTCCTCGTCGACTCTCATGTCATTCATTCCAAGATTTATCCACGCTATAAGACCTATCGTTCTGTAGACGTCGCTCGAGATAACTTCAGTGAATGGCTTATTCCCCATGAGTCACCCACCACGGATGTTGTCCTTGTCGGACACTCCATGGGTGGCATTCTGGCTGCTGACATAGTTCTCATGGTATGTCAATACTCAATTTCCTGTACACATGAATATCGCTAAGGATACAATAGCCGAACCCGAGCCCATATGGCACACATCCATTCAAGCACCGGATTATAGGTCAAATATCTCTAGATTGTCCGTTCCTTGGCCTTCATCCGGGTATCGTTGTGTCTGGCATATCCAGTCTATTCAAACCATCACCTACGCCTACGTCGCCTCAAGATGGCAGTCAAGGGAACCTCAATGGCAATACTCCTTACGGCCCCGAGGCCTCGAACTTTGCAGACCCAAGCCTCTCATCACTATATCTTACCAACTCTCAGAGTTCTGGTCTGGTATCGCCTGCGAGCCCTCCTTCGATTGCCTCCTCTTCTCAACTTCCACAAGATCCATTCCTGAATCAGCCTTTCTTCAACCAGCCGTTCTTCAATGACTCGGGTCTGCAGGAGCGCCCTTTTGTCAAACGAATGCTTCATTTTGCCAACAAGTATCGTTCTGAGGGGCTAATTCAAGCTGCTGCTAAACACATATTCTCATACCTTGAGTTTGGCAGCTGCCTTGCTGATGTGACAGGCCTCGAGACACGATATCACAACGTTAGGGCTCTTGAGGATGTTGACGAGCTTCAGCCACAAGATATGAAGAAGGGCCCGGCTCCGCTTATAGCGAGGGTACGCTTCGTCAACTATTACACTCTAAGTACAGGGCGCCCAAAAACCCCCAAGTTAAGCCCCAAACTGGGTACTCCTCAGGCTGGGACAGGCAGTCTATCTTCTCCCAAAACGAGCTTTGATCTAGCAAATAGGTCGGCTTCTTCATCATCCGTGGAGCTAGACTTTTTGCCGAACAGAGTCGACACAAAAGAACAAAGTCAGCTCCATGCTAGCCACGAAAATCGTATGCCAAGCATCACGTTGGAACATCGCGATACGATGGGAAACTCTAGAGACTATCAAATGCTACTGGATGCGAAAGCCAAAACTTTGCAAGACCAAGCGTCAAATGTTACGATCAAAGGCAATTCGTTCGGGGATGATGAATCTGTCACCTCGGATATCAACCGGTTATCCATGCACAGCGTCGATCCCACACCTATTGATGAGGACAATATTCCTCCTACAACTCAGGATGATGTTCAGGGCAACGCCCAAGACAATACTCAGGACAATGTTCCCTCTGCTTCTAAAGATGCAGTCTCCCCTGCGCATATGGATTCGTCTACTACGTTACCAGAGAAAGAAGAGGCTGACCTGCCACCTCTTCCCGAACCCCCTACAGCCCCCGAACTTCCTGACCCTAGCCTCTACACCGACAAAGACGAGCGTAAGCAGGTTGAACGCGAGGCTAAGCGCCTACGGCGTGCTCACGAGCATGCTTTGAAAGATCATACTAAGGCAGTGCGAGAGCGTGAGAAACTCGTTGAGAAGCGCCAGAAGCGTGCACAAAAAGAGGTAGACAGGGCTCTCAAGGAGACTGCTCGCCAAGAGAAGGAGGCTCTCAAGGAGTCTCAAAAGAAGGGAAAAGAAGTCCAGAAAGAGCAGCAGCGTCTAGCAAAGGAATCCTCGGAGCGTGAAAAGAAAGCTCAAGAGGAGCAGGAACACAACGAAGAACATCAACGGTTCACAGAGGCTGAAGAGGAAAGTCAACAGGCCGCAGAAGCTGAAGTTGTTGCCGAAGCCCGCGACCTCAAGTCGACGAAGCCCCGAAAGCTGCGAAAATTCTGTAACGTGCCCAAGGATGGCAACAGAGTGACAGATCCAACGTGGATCGACATCTACATGGCAGACGTTGATGAGGTTGGTGCACATTGTGGGCTATTCTTCCCAGGTGTGCATTACGAGAAGCTGGTAGGCGATGTTGGGAACCGAATTACAGGATGGGTACAGGATGATTTGACCAAGAGGGCAATTCAGGAGATGGACACGTAAGCATTGACTTCATTGTTATTGCTGCGTACTAGAAATATGGATAACAGAGAGGAAAGATACCCAGTATAGTAATCGTAAAAAATTATTTCGTATAATGCTAACCCCGTATACATGTGAGATGGTATCTAGAGAAAGAGATATCCGACAAACACCCCGTGCCAGCCGTCCAACCATTCATGCAATATGCGTCCGTCTTTTTATCCTGTTCTGGATCTATCCAAGCATTTATTAGGTATATGGTGTGTATGCGTTGTGTATGAATGAAAATGTCATGAGAGATATGAGATGTAGAATGCGATGACAGATGCAAGAGAAAATCTTAGTATATGTCAAGCTCCCTCAACTGCACATCCAATCTCCTTTCGTTGTTCATCGCCCCCTTGACGACAGCTGTATCCTCATCGACGCCCAATAAGCCGCCGGCGCCAAGCTCAAGCGTACCAAGGCGGACGAGAACGTCTTCGGCGTCCCAGTTGCGTCGGCCACAGACGAGGACGTTGGCAGACTCATAGGACTCGTCGACTTTCCAGTCGCGGCCCGAGATGAAGGCGCCGACGAGCTCATACTCGCCCGGTGGGGGCTCCGAAGAGGAGTCGAGGGATGATTGTGCAGCACGGAGGAGTAGGGCTGCAATGGAAGGGTGGAGATCGTCGCGGATGTCGGGCGACGTGAGTGTGAATTTTTCGGTACTAGAGGAAGCCGAAGCAGAGGATGCGGGAGGAGGAGCAACGGTGATGCGAATATCGAAGCAATATGTGTAAAGGCGCAGAAAGGAAATAGGCGTTGAGCGAGCGGCAATGTCGTCGCCTTGTGTTTCCCAACAGAGGACCTTGTCGTCCTTGAAGCCAAGGGAAATGGTCATGTTGGGTACGGCCGAGAGCTTGTCGATGAGGGGCTTTCTATCACCAACTTCGTAAAAGTTCAAGTTGGGCCCATGGCCGGTATATTCGGGACGAACCTTCCAGCCAAGCCAGCACCAGGAGGGGAATGGGCCTTGGTGCTGCATGGGCTGTGTTGATATCTCGGAATCGCCTGGGGGATCGTAAAACCAGCCGAGACCGATGGCGAGACGGTCTGTTCGGGTAGGACTGGATTTGCCTTTGAAGTCGTCGGCATGGAACAGAGGAAGACCGAGAATATTATCCAATGGGCGATCCATCTGGGCATGGTGATCTAGTATGCCCCTGAAGGCGTCTAGCCGGTCTTCTGGAAAGCCAAATTCTCGATTTAGATAACCGCTGACAACGGTCTTAAAGTTACCCGCGCGGTTACCGGCCCCATCGAGAGAGAAGACTCGACCAAGATTAAGAGCAGGTTTTGTTTGAAGTGGGAAAGCGATGGACTCGTGGCAATGCAGAGATTGGCACTGAAAGTAGATCTGTGAAGGAGTAAAAACAAGGCGACGGCGTGATAGAAGACCTTCTTGATATGTCCAGCCACGAGACGCCCACTTGGAATTTGCGACTTCAACATCAGGCCTTATAAGTGATGTAGTGAAATTGCCACCCTCAGTCTGCAGCGACAATTGTTCCTCGCGTGAAACACTGATACCAGGAATACCGTCCTGCACACCTTGGCCCGCTGCGACTACAAGGGTCAGAGCAGAACGGGCATAAATTTCACCCATCTTATCCAACTGTCGCCTTCGCTCGGTTGCATTATACTGAGGGAAGCAGAAGCGGTCGATCCAGATATAGCGAAAACCAAGAGACTTGGTCACGGCCACGGCATCAGCAAGCAGCGGAGGCAGCACCTCTGGCAGACCATTGTGATCCCATTCGTCGTCGGTAGGACTGCCTCGCACATAGCTCAGCGTAACATACTCGACCGCTTCCGCGTTGAGATCGTCCACAAATACCACCTGCTTCTCGCGACAATCCACAAGCTTAAGACCTCGAATCGGCGGTCCTGGTGAAGCACAAGCTGTGTGTGTATGATTGGTCATACAGAAGTCCATCCAGGTCCGAGGTAACGCAATGTCGAGCTTGGGAGGTATCACACGCCCTCGAATCACTGGCGTAGACTCCGTGTACCCAGCCATATCATCCTTCCCCTCTACAACCGGCACGATATAACCCCACGGCAGCGTTTTGCTCTTGGTAGAGACTTCGAATAGTACAGCGCCTCCAAGCTCGTGCTTCTCCCTAACGCCGAGGCGCTCAAACGCCTGGCGAATGCGCAAGTATGGCGTGAACTTGCGCGTCGAATCCGGCTCGGAGCCCACCAGGGCTTGGAAGAAAATGCAGTATGGGCAAGCAGACAGCTCAGCAAGGGTGTGAGCCAGCGGAATCCAAGGTCGCGGTTG
Organism: Fusarium sarcochroum; assembly: GCA_013266185.1. Classification (NCBI taxonomy): domain Eukaryota; kingdom Fungi; phylum Ascomycota; class Sordariomycetes; order Hypocreales; family Nectriaceae; genus Fusarium; species Fusarium sarcochroum. The sequence goes on from JABEXW010000245.1 coordinate 14,280, forward strand.
GCCTGGGCGCCAATTGAGTAGAGAAGGGAAGTCGATTGATGCACAGATGGCGCAGGGTGGATTCTCGTCGTCAGCGACAAGGCGACTAAGACCGTTTCTCGCAGGCTTCCTAGGCTCTGGCTCTGCGCCGCGACGGCGTCGGGGGGTAAGTTGGTGTACGTCGGGGGAGCTCTCTCTTGTAGAAGCAGAGTCTTCGGTTTGAACATGTCCATTGGCGCTCTCGGGGCGGCCGCGTCCGAGTCGTGTAAATGCGAAGAGCCTCGATATCTTCTTTACTGTGGGCACGCGGGCAGCTGCATTTTGACCCGCGGGGGGTTTGGCTGCCGCCGTGCGGCCATTCTGGCTCATTGGGGTATTCGAACGTATGCGAGATTCTTCTGCGTGAGGTGACGCGACAGCGACGACGGTTTGCGACATGCGAAGAGACGGCAATGGTGATGTTTGGCAGCGAGTATAGGAGATTTCAAAGCAAAGGTTTGCTTGGTGGTTTAGTCGATTTGACTTGGGTGCTGCAGTTAGCACGCGGGGCTAAACAGGAAAGAGGGCGCTTGGGAGGTGACGGCGTCGCCGAAAGGGGTCGGTAGCGGGGGATAAGGAGACAAGGAAGGAAGGAATACGCCCGCTGCCACTGGGTATATCGATCTTGCTTCCCCTTTCAGTTCGATCCCTGAATTGAGTGTTGTGGGTGTAATAAGTTTGATGTATGGTGTAAGTAAAGAGAGGGAGATGGGAATGAGTACCTTACCCTTGGAGTGGTGTTGTCTTGCTTGGCATGACCGAGGACCCCGAGGCAATGGTAATCTACCTAGTACCTTCCCAAGGTAAGGTAAGGCAGTCAATGACAGAAATAATACGGATACGGTCAAGTCCCATTGGGTCCATACCAAAGGTACTTTACTCTTATTGCTTTCCCATGTTCAATTTACCTACCTTACCTTGTGGAAAGGAGGCGACTTATCCCCTATACCATCATGGATATCTCTTCTATCTATCTAGTTGATACTTGGAAAATCGGATGGATGTGTCATGTCGATTCTACTACAAACGCCAACCGAGCGCCATCTCAAGCCCGCTGCCCGGATAGACTCTTTGGCTTAATTAGACCAACAAGAGCAAGAGCAGAAAGCTTGGATGGCAATGGAAATGGAAATGGACCCTTAATATTAGGTACGAGACTGGAGCCCATAAAAGCTAACCCAGTCTGGACTCTATTGGGCTGCCTCTTGACAGGCGGGACACTAAAAGGCAATAGCCTCTTACGCTCTGGCTGAAAACATTAATTACCATCCATTTCTCTTGTTTCGATTCTCTACCAAGTTGTGTCCTTCTAGAAAAAGGACCTACATTCATGGCTTGCATCCCCCTCTTGCAGAACCCTTCAGGTACGGACGAACTAACCAACCCCGGGAATAACGAACCAACGCACCCGCATCTCGCTTCTGGATTAGGGATGATGATGCAGGGGCCAGGGGTGCTAAAGACCAGTAAGGACAGGGGCTTGAAGGTTTTGGGGTGCATTGCATGGCACCTGTTTTGTTTTGGCATTCTTCCTTTTTACCGTAGAAATATACTATACCCTTTTGATCAATCTGTTTCATGCTTGGTAAAATGACAAGTAGTTCGAGTCAGTCACTGCTAACAGCTTTAGCCAGAGAAATACTCCATATCTGAAGAAAAAGTGCCAATTTATGCTCCCCCTCTATCTGACACTAATTTATATTCGGTGCAACCATCTCGGCCGATTCCACGTGGGACTTCTGCATCCGAGACATCCACACTAAGTGCTAAGTGGATAATTTCAATTCCATCTCCTAAAAGGCTCCATCGGGACGACGGGAAGTAAGAAATCCAATGCCAATGGGCAGCACGACCTCAATACTCGGTACTCGGTCACACGATTCATGGAATACTAAGCAGGTAGTCGACTATGATAGCAATTAAACAAAGAAATACCTTTTTTTTTTTTTTTTTTTTTTATTTTGACGAAATATTGTTACAAGATATCCCTATACCTATTTGATAATACCATATACATAATACAAATAATCGGATACTTATGTAATACTGTGGAAGCTATTAACCCAGCTTAGTTTTGCTTT